>JAOTQJ010137447.1:2500-41232 GCA_025642045.1 Solanum sejunctum | reverse complement strand
CCAGGACTTTATTGATCAGATTCAGTGTACTTTGGATATTATGCACGTGGGTGGTACAGAAGCAGTCGAGTTAGTGACATATAGGCTGAAGGGTGTTACAATATTGTGGTATGAAGCTTGGAAGCAATCTAAGGGTATAGATGCACCTAAAATAACCTGGAAAGTATTTAAAGAGGCATTTCTTGATCATTATTTGCCATTAGAAATTTGAGAGGCCCTTGCAGATCAGTTCCTGAATCTTCATCAAGGGAATATGAGTGTGAGGGAGTATAGTCTTCAATTTGACTCCCTAGAAAGATCTGCTCCTAATATATTTGCTATAATGGCAGATAGGGTTAACCAATATGTAGATAGGTTGGATACGTATCTGGCAAGAGACTGCACTATTGCTTTCTTAAACAAAGATATGGACACAGCAAGAACACAGGCATTTGCACAGAAATTGGAGGACCAGAGATAGAGGAGAAGGGCATAAGTGTTAGAAAGGGGGTAGGCCAAAAGAGCTAGATCTACAAGGGAATTTACACCACCCCAAAGTTATTTTAGGCCTCAGTTTTCTCTTAGACCACCTAGGCCATCATCCTCCTACTCTACACCAGTGCTCCATCAAAGCTTTAAGGGCCTCGAAGTAATCAGTTTGGTCAGCGAGGTGAAGGGCAAGGTGTCCGAGCAATGGGTTATTCAGTAGGCCAATCAAGGACTCTTAGGCAGCCTTATAAACAGTCTGGAAAGAGTCATCCGGATGTATGCCGCGATGGGACAGATGTTTGCTATTTGTGTGGTATGTCAGGGCACATGATAAGGGATTGCCCAAGGAGACGTATGGGTGGTATGGTACAATCTACTGGGTTAGCTATTGCATCATCGTCATCAGTTCCTCTAGTACGTAGGGGTCAGCAAGTACTTATGTATCATGGTAGAGGTTTTAGAGGGACAGCTAGCTCTAGCGTGGTCCAGAATCACACTTATACACTGGGGAGCCAACAGAATTTGGAAGCTTCACCTGATGTGGTCACAAGTACATTGTTCATCTTTTCACATAATGTATAGGACACCCAGCCTTTTATGCTCAACTTTGTCTTGTTGACAAGTGTGATAATCAAAAATGAATTTGGCAATGTCCCTCTTTATGCCTCCCCACCAATACACATCCCTCAAATCTTTATACATTTTGGTGAAACCGGAGTGGATAGAATAACAAGAGTTATGGGCCCCATCAAGGATCCTTTCTATCAAACTATCAACATATGATACACACAAACTACCTTGGTACCTAAGGGCACCATCTCCCCCTTGGGATAAAACCTCCACCTTGCCCTCTTTCACCAAGGCCTTCAATTCTAATAAGGGATCAAGATCTTGTTTTTCCATCACCTCATCAACCAAAGAAGACTTAGAACCATCTACAATCACCACACCACTATTACCATCCTCTTCCAATCTAACTCCCAATCTAATCAACCAATGCACCTCCCTAGCTATTTCCTTCTCACTACCATCAAAATAAGATAGGCTACCCATGGACATCCTAATCAAGGCATCCGCCACCATATTTGCCTTACCAGGATGATAATGCACACTCATGTCACAGTACATAAGAAGTTCTAACTATCTCATTTGCCTCAAGTTAAGATCCTTTTAAGTGAAGACATATTAGAGGCTCTTATTATTACTTTTGTTGTCAAATTTCCCATCATCCCCCTACACATATGGTTACCATCTATACCTATGGAGAAGCACATTATAGTACTTGTATGCTTTTAGCCGAAATCTTATTAAATTATGGTAAAACATCATTTGAAATGATGTGGTAGGAAGCAACATGTGACTTGAAGGACACGATCCATTATGGATTTGTACATCCACCAATTTGTGTAAGAATGAAGGTGCTCTTAGCTTGATCGACGAACACATCAACATGCACCCCATACAAGTAGTGATGCCAAATCTTTAATGCAAACACAGTGGCGGCTAACTCTAGATCATGTGTAGGGTAGTTCATTTTATGTACTTTGAGTTGTTTACAAGCATAAGCTATGACCTTGCCATTTTATATCAACACACAACCTAAACCAACCCGGGAAGCATCATAATATGCCACAAATCCATCAAGCCCATCTGGTAGTGACAATATAGGAGCGGACACAAGCTTGTCTTTCAATGTTTGGAAACTCCTTTCACATTCATCGGACCACACAAACTTGGCCTTTTTTGAGTCAATTTTGTCATAGAGAAGCAATAGAAGAAAACCCATTCACAACCCTCCGATAATAGCCCACTAAGCCCAAGAAATAACTAATGTCCGATGAGATCAATGGTTAAGGCTAATTTCTAATCACATCGGTTTTTTTAGGATCCACCTTTATACCATCCCCCGATACCACATGCCCTAAGAAAGCCACCTCCTTTAACTAAAATTCTCACTTTTTATATTTAGCATACAATTTCTTCTCCCTCAATCGTTGTAACACTACCCTCAAATGAGCCCTATGCTCCTCTTCACCATGAGAATAGATCAAGATATTATCAATGAAGACCACAACAAGGAAATCATGGTAGGGTTTAAAGACCCTATTCATTAGATCCATAAAGATGGTAGTGCATTACAACAAACTCATAATGGCCATATCTAGTCCAGAAGGCCATGTTGGGAATATCACACTCCCGGACCAAAGGTCAATCTTAGAGAGATGGCTAGCCCCTTGCAATTCCTCAAACGAATAATCAATCCTTGGAAGAGGATACCTATTCTTGATGGTGTCCCATTTGACTTGCCGGTAGTCAATACACATCCTAAGGGACCTATCCTTCTTTTTCACAAACAACACCAGAGCACCCTAAGGTGATTGGCTAGGCCTAATAAATCTCTTCTCCAACAAGTCCCTCAATTGGTCCTTCAACTCCACCAGGGCCATACGGTAAGGGGGAATAGAAATGGGTTGAGTATAGGGGAGGAGGTCTATGCCAAAGTCTATTTTCTTTTTGGGAGAAACACTAGAAGGTCATTAGAAAGATATCAAGAAAGCCATTTACAACTAAAACTGACTCTATGGGAAGGACTTTAGACTCCATATCCCTAACCATTACAAGATGGTAAAGACACCCCTTAGAGATCAACTTACGGGCTTTAATATAAGAGATGAATCTACCCTTGACCACCACATCTTGACTTTCCCACTCAAGGATGGGTTCATTTAGAATACGGATTCTACAATCAATAGAATCATAGTAGGCATGCAACCAACCCATCCCGAGAATGACATCAAAATCAACCAAGCCTAACTCAACAAGATCACAAGGCAACACTTTATGCAAGATACAAATAGGACAACTTTTATAAACTTTTATAGCAACAATAGATGCACCAATAGGAGTAGACACTTCATATGACTCATACAATAACTCGAGGTCAACATGGAACCTTTGGGCAACAAAGGGGGTAATAAAAAAAAGAGTGGCACCCAGATCAATCAATGCATACATATCAAAGTCAAAGATTTTCAACATACCAGTAATAACATTGGGAACTTCATCAACTCGTTGCCTCCCATGCAAAGCATAGAATCGGTTGTGCTTGGGGCACTATCATGTTGGCCATCTCTCCACAATGGGACCATATTAGAACCTTGTGGACGAACCTTGTTGCCCTTGTTGTGGTTTTGTGGGCAATCTATTTCCTTAGGCCTTATCTCCCCACAACTATAACAAGTACCAATTTTCCTCAAACATGGGCCATCATGACCCTTATGATACTTTAGAACACATCAATAGGAGCTACACCCCTTACACCTTGGGCTCTTGGAAAATCATTCGCAACCGTCTTATCAAATACATAAGTAGGCCTTTGGCCTTAATGTAACCGACCACTCCTTTGGAACTTACCCTCATAACAGGCCCTCTTAGCCTCATACCCACTTCTTATCCTCAATTTCTCCTCTTTCATGTTTTTGGCATAGGTCATCAAACGTGACAAGTCCATTCACTAATCAACATGGTGGATCGGCATTCTTCACTAACAAAGTCAGAGAGACCCATAATAAATTTGTTCATTCTCGACCTTGAGTCTACAATCAAGTGAGGAGAAAACTTTGAAAGTTGGGTGAACTTGAGGGCACACTCCTTCACACTCATGGACCCTTGTCTCAAATTCATTGATTCCACCAACTTAGCTTCCCTGAGATCAAGGGGGGTGCCTTGAATTCTTCTCAAAACACCACATAGTCAACTACCTTCTCTCCCTTCCATTGGTTGTACCATATTTGTGTTATCCCTTGATTTAGTAGGCCACCAACCCAGCTGTCATTACCAAATCCTAGGGCCTAGATGAGACAAGGTGAATGGGGAACCCGAAACAACCCTAAACAAGCCTCTTAACTTATCATTACGCATCATTGGTCAAGGAAGCATATACAAGACACAAAGAGTAAGAATAGGGGAAAAGGGAACTAGGGGAAAGCTTGTATAACATTATAATCAAGAGATAAGAGTCAAAGCTTATATCATAGACACATAACATGTCTGAGAAACAACTCTACTACTTAGATAAGAGCGGGGGACAAGACAAAGCAACCGGGCTAACCCTCATAGTCAAAATAGAACATCAAGAAGAGTGTCTTAATAACAATAAGAGAAACATAGATAAAAGTCCCCGGAATGGAGCATTCACCAACTAGCTTGAGTAGTACTCAATTAGCCACGTGAAGGAGAAGGATGATCAAATTGCGCTCTGGTTCCTACATGGTGATATTATGTAGGCAAGAGTATGTGTTAGTACATTTGAATGTACTATGTAGGATACAATACAACAAAAGATAGGCATCACAGTCAAAATACATAACAATAGGCAATAGGCATAATATAACAACATGGAATGTATGACCAATGCTCAAGGAAAACATGCCTAAGTAGCTCATGTTCATATAGGATATCATATGTGTAGAAGAGACCAATCTAGATTTACAAAGTACAAACTCCTTGGTTGGTTGATGATGATCTCACCCCATCAGCCTGGTGGTGAATTACAAACCCCTCACATGGTTTATGATAATCTCACCTTATCACCCTGGTGGCGAAGTACAAACCCCTCACATGGTTGATAAATTCAAACCCCCATCTTGGTTATCTGGACTCTTAGTCCCCCCGAATTGGGCATAGTCTAATGCAACACTTTATATAGAATATATCATTTATATAAGCTCATTTCATCATCATAACATCAATCATATCATATCTTATGCTTTGGACCTTCAATTCCTCAAGAAACCATAACCAGACATTTTATCAAACACTTAGAAGTGTAGTGCTAGTGTAAAACCATGTAATTTGTGAGTGAAATTATGCAAGAAAATCCATTGTAAGACCATCAATCAATACCTTGCAACACGCTCAAACAATATACATCAAAATCCCTAATCAAATCTTACAATAGATCTAAGATTTATAGCTATAAATATAGTAAAACAGTCACAATTTCATGTGCTCAAAAATATTGTGTAGTGATTTTATAATAATCAAGACCCATGAATAAATTACCTTTAAATCATGCAATTTGTAAGAAAAGGAAGTTTTGGCATCATGGGTGAAAGTAACCCATGAAAGAAACCAACATACCTTAGCTTGGAGATGAACTTGGTGAAGATTGGATATGGAGACTTGAAGTTTGAAGAAGAACCCTGAAGGAAATCATTAGATCTGGAACAGTTTTTGAGACTTGAATTTAGGAGTAAAAATATGGCTAAGTTTTTGAGTGAGTATTGGGGAATGTTTTGGATGATATGAGGGTGAAATATGGCTAAGTATAGGTATTTACACGTTTGGAAACACTTAGGCCCAAGTCCCAAAAGTCTTGGATCAAGATAGGAAAACTGGACAAAAATATATATAGGAGCTTGCTCTTGGCGTGTCGCACCAGGGGCACAGATCATCTCTAGAAATCACATTTTTGTGATTTTTAAATTTTGCTATGGTTGCTCTTAAATAGGGGTTAGACGATTTATCACCTAATTTTGACCCCCTGAACAAGAATATGAAGTCAGATTTTTGATATTGTGAAAGAATTTTGAGATATATGGACATTATGATACTGGGCACTTCCGAGGCATATTTTCGAACACCTTTTTGGGGTCATTTCATCCATCTTATCCTCAGCCTCACAACTATGATGAACAAAATTTTTTAGACCTCGTCACAAACTCTTGAGGGTCCTCACTCACCTTTGGCCGATGGAATTTTGTGGGATTCATCATCA
This sequence comes from Solanum sejunctum, assembly GCA_025642045.1. Lineage (NCBI taxonomy): Eukaryota > Viridiplantae > Streptophyta > Magnoliopsida > Solanales > Solanaceae > Solanum > Solanum sejunctum. Next base: position 34,985 of record JAOTQJ010137447.1, on the reverse strand, counting down.
TAAAGTCTTTTATGCGAGAGGCCAGTGTAGGAGCATGAGGGGCTAGGGCCCCATGGTTGGCTTGATTAGCCATCACTTGCACAAGCAAGGTGAAAGCATCCCTAAGCTCACCATATGTCGATTGCTCCTCGGGCGTGTGGGCTCCTTCTTCCCCTCGTATTAGGTATGATCTAGTATAACAAAGAACAATCGTTAGGGGGAAAGCTTACTTCAACTCTATAGTATGACTTAGGACATAAAGAAAGGAAACATTTCCTAAAATGTCTCATAGCCTCCTACTTATAGTTGTGGTGCACAACACAACCTTGAATAAGACTCTAATCAATGCAGTGTGTTGGTATCGAAGGATCTACCAACCTAGTGCTCTAATACCACTTTTGTCATAACCCAAGCCTAGGGCGTAGACGTGACCGGCAAATGGGGAACCCGAAGGAACCCCAAACAAACCTCATAGCATATCATTACACATCCCTGGTTGTAGAAGCAATTAGAATGACGATAAGAGATAAGTGTAAACAAGGTGAAATTGGGGTTAAGGATAAACTTCTATATCATAAACATCAAGAGTCAATAGAGTCAAGCTCATAGCATAGATACATAACTTGTCCAACAATACCTTTACTACATAGATAAGAACGAGGGCCAAGACAGAGTAATCAGGATCACCCTCAAAGTCAATACATAAGTTAAGAGAGAAAGTCTTAATACATAGTAATAGATCATAAGTAACATCCCCGGAATAGAGGACTCACCAACAAGCTTGATAGAAGTTGTACTAGCCATGTGAAGGAGGAGGATCAAGCAGTGCACCTGTTCCTACATGGTGACATCATGTAGGCATCGAGTACATGCTAATACATTCTAGTGTAATAAGTATGTAGGATGTAATGCAACAAGAGGTAGGTATCAAGGCAAAATGTATAACCATAAGCAATGAATAGCACATTAACAATATGGCATGTATGAATGATGCTTGCAGTAAACTTATACTTATATAGATCATAATACTAGTGTAAGGAGTGACCATTATATTGCAAGTGAAGTCCTACAACCCCCTTGGATAGGCACATGAGGTACAAACCCTTTCATGAGGTTGTTGGAGGACAAATCCCCCACTAAGGTTGATGAAGCACAACCCCCCACCAAGGTTGATAGAGTACAAACCCCCTATCAAGGTTGACAGGTACCAACCCCCAACAAGGTTAACTGGGCCTACCACCCCTCAAGCTAGACGAATAAGGTATCGACCCCTTAATAGGTTACCCGATCCTACAATCCCGCGAGCTAGGCTTGGTCATCCCCAACACTATATAGAGATAATATCATATATATACACTCCTTTCATAATCATACACATTCATTCCTTTTCCAACATCATACATTAATTATTTCATTATCATTTAGTCATTCATGTCATAAGATATACATTGGACCTTCATTTTCTCAAGAATCCATAATCGAACATCTTATCAAATACTTAGAGGGTGTGTAATGGTAGTGTAAAATTATGCAGTTCAAGACAGAAATCATGCTAGAAAATCAGTGTAAAGCCATCAATAGATACTTGGTAACACCCTCAAACAATATACATCAAGACCTTTCATCAATCCTCACCATAGACCTAAGATTCATGGCCCCAAACATAGTAAAACATTCATAATTTGCACAAATCCCAATATAGTGTGCAGTGATTTTCATAATAAATAAGACCCATGAGTAAATCATCTTTAAATCATTCAATTTTTAAGAAAAGGAAGCTTGGGCATCATTGGTGAAAGGAACCCATAAAAGAAACCCACACAAATTAGCTTTGGAAATGAACTTGGTGAAGATTGGAGTTGGAGACTTGAATCTTGAGAGGAAATCCTTAGATCCGGAAGAGGGTTTTGAGACTTGAGTTCAGGACATAAAATATTGGGTAATTGTTTGAATGAGTATTGGGGAATGTTTAGAATGATATGAGGGTGAAAATTGTTAAGTATGGGTATTTACGTTTGGGGACACTTAGGCCCAAGACTTCAAAGTCTTGGACTGCAAGAAAAATGACAGAACAGAAATATATGCATGTCTGCATTGCAGATAGGATACAAAAATTGAATTCCTTCATCTATGCACCCTTGCGCCACGGGCGCAAAAGGCTCATTGGAAATCATCACTAGGAAAATTGAAATTGCTAATAATATTCTCTAAAATCGGGATTAGACCCTTTTCCCCTTATTTTGATCCTAAGAATAAGAATATAAAGTCAAATTTTTTATATCATGCACAAATTTTGAGATATATGAAAATTACAATTGTGAGCACTTCTGAGGCACATTTTTGAGCACGTTTTGGGATCTTTTCAGTCCTTGAACTCGGGAACTCACCAAAGCTTATCTTCAAGGTTTGCAAAAACTAACCATGTGGTAGATGATTGTGGGGATCTCCAGTTCCTACATGGTAACGTCACGTAGGCATAGAGTGCGTGTTAGTACATTTGAATATACTAAGTATGTAGGATGTAATCCAATAAGTGATACACAATGTAGTCAAAATGCATAAACATAGGCAATTGATAAAATAATACCAATATGGCATGCATGATCAATGCTTGAAGTAAAATATATTTGTATATAAAATATTATATGTGTAGGAAGAGCCCATCATCATAAACCAAGTAAACTAGTACTTAGAATCCGAGGCATGTCACACCCTTGGAAGATGATTGAGGTATATACCCCTCAATTGGTAGATGGACATGTTACCCTCCATCATAGTGGTCAAGGTATATACACATCAACATGGTAGATGGGCATTTCACCCCCATCATAGTGGTCAAGGTATATACCCCTCAACATAGTAGATGGACATAGCCCCCTTTCAAACTGGCTAAGGTGGGTACCCTTTAACATAGTAGATGGGCATAGCACCCCCCATCAAAGTGGTTGAGGCATATCACCCCCTTAACAAGGTGTTAACTAGATAACTAGCAATGAAAACTATCTTTACATTGGATAGTCTGTTTTGATGATCCCTACCACTTCATAGAAATAGAAATACATGGCCTACTATGCTGCTTCGACGACGCTTGTTTGCCCTCTCTTTGCTCTGGACAGGAGCGCTAGTGGACACCAGGAGGGAGCAGGTGAAGTATTCAATGGTCACCGCTAACTGCTTTTGGTCCCAAATTTTTGCTTTCTTCTCAAGTATTGCAAAGGAACTATTAAGGAAACGGGGCCAGATAAATAGTTGGGGAGTTATATAGTCTTTTTAGGGATAAAGGGACTTGAACCCTTACGATTCTTTAAATTTGGTGGGTGTTGTAGCTACCGAGATCAATGCAGTCACAACTTGCAATACTATAGAAACTTTTCATGAATTCATCACATACATATATTACTTTTATCATCATAAATTCACTTGACTCATAGGTCATATAATAGATCATCAATAACTCAAAAACCCTTAACCATACATTTTGTTAACCTCTTGGCAGGTCTGTAATATTAGTTCAAAATTATACAATTCAAGAGTGAAATCATGTGAGAAATCTTAACGTAAATCAATCCACCAACACTTGGTAACCCTCATGCAAGATAAATTAAAACCCCCCATCAAATCATAATAGATCATAGATTTATAGCTCAAAACATTCTTAAACAATCCACATATCATGAAACCCCAACATAGTTTATAATCAAATTCATAGCAAGAGATACACATAGATAATTCAACTTGAAAACATGCAATATACATAAAAAGGAAGGTTGGGCAACATGGGTGAAAGGACCCAATGGTTGAAACCCACATACGTCAAATTTGGGGATTTCCTTGGTAAAGATTTGAATGAGAACTTGAAGCTTGAATAACTTTCTTAAGATCCGAAAATGAGTGTGCGACACTTGAATTTGGATGAAATATTTAGCTAAGTGTTAGAGAGCATTTTGGGGAATGTCTTGAATGATATAAGGTTAAAAAATAATGAAGTATAAGTGTTTTTACGCATAGGAAGGCTTAGTCCCAAGACCCTAAGGCCTAGGACCAAAATAAATTAAACAATTGGCAACAAATACACAGGTCTATGCCTGGCCGCGTCTCGCCAGGCTCGCGGACCCTTACTATTTTGCACAAACTTGAAAAAATCAAATTTAGCTACGATTGCTCTAAAATTAAGGTTATACCCATTTCCCACTCAATTGTTCCCCCTAATGAAAAATATGAAGTCAGGTTTCTGATATCAGGCATGTATTTGAGATATATAAAAATTAGGATTATGAGTATTTTCGAGGCACTTTTTGGGGTACTTCGATTAGAGTCTTATCAATGGTTATGAAGTGGAGCACAACTATGAGCATGAGGCTATAAGGTATTTTACAAAATATTTCACTTCTTTGTTCATCTATATCGTGCTATAGAAGTTAAGGTGGCGTCTTTCCCCTAATGAATGTTAATTGCTATGCTAGATTATGCATATTCCAAGAGTATGACTAAGAAGAGCTTGTTCACTCGAGGTGCAACTGCCCCTCCCACCCCTCAAGCTCCTCAAGATGGGGGAGTGGCTCATGAAGAGTTTTGGGATGGTATTACAATGTTGGCTCAAGCTATGACCAACCAAATAAACCAAGGGGCCCAAGCCCCTGATGCTCCTACTTCGGCCTTTAGGGTGAGAGATTTTACAAGAATGAACCCACCGAAGTTCCACAGATCTAAGATAGATGAGGATCCTTAAGAATTCATTGATGAGGTGTACAAAGTGTTATCCATTATGGGGGTTAGATCACAGGAGAAGGAGGAGTTGGCAGCATACCAACTCAAGGGGATGGCCCAAATATGGTTTACTCAATTGGAAATGGAGAAGGGGAATAACAATGCGACCCTTTGCGAGGAGTCTAAGGTGGTGTTTATCTACTAGTTCTTCCCTCTTGAGCTAAGGGAGGATAAAATAATGGAATTAATAAATTTAAAGCAAGGTTCAATGAGTGTGAGGGAGTATGGACTCAAGTTCAACCATCTAAATATGCTCCATAATTGGTGTATCCAATGCTCCATAAAGGTCTAGGATGAAATAATTTATTATGGGTGTATCTGATTTGGTGAATAAAAAATGTTGTACCACTATGTAGATAGGTGATATGGACTATTACCGCCTCATGAATTATGCCAAAAAATTAGAGGGGGGAAAGTTGAGAAGGAGAGCATGGGTGAGGCCAACAAGGCTCGTTTTGAAGGTAGATTCCAAAGTCCCCAGGTGGCCAGTTTCATCAAAGCCAAGGGTATTCCAATGCTTCAAATAAAAGGTTTGCTAATGACAACCCAAGTTTCCAAGGTGGTGGCGGTGTGGTGTCTAATGCTATGTGCCCAAGATGTGGTAAAGGTTACAATGGCCCATGTTTGAAGGATACTAATTCTTGTTATGGCTATCATGAAGTGGGTCATAAGGTGATGGATTATCCTCATAATCAACATAAAGGTAGAGAGGGTCATCAGAAGGCCAAGGTGTAAATGCGGGTCCTATAGGAAGAAGAGGCCAATAAGGGGGTGCTCAAAGGCAAAACTAGTTCTATACATTTCAAGGGAGACAAAAGTAGATGAGGTGCCCGATGTCATCACCAATATGTTAAAAGATTATGATTTTGATGTGTATGCATTGATAGATCCAGGTGCCACTCTTTCTTTTGTTACTTCTTTTATTGCCAAAAAGTTTAATATTAAACCCGAATTATTGTGTAAGCCATATGAAGTGTCTACTCCCGTTAGTGTATCCATTGTACTAGAGGGTCTATAGAAGTTTTTCCATTTTCATTTTGCATAAAATCTTACCTTGTGATTTTGTTAAGTTGTATATGGTAGACATTGATGTCATTCTAAGGATGGATTAGTTACATGCATATTATGCCTCTATTGATTATAGAACCCATAGGGTCAAATTTCAATTCCCTAATGAACCTGTCCTTGACTGGCAGAGTCATGATGTGGTGGTCACGAGTAGGCTTATTTCTGGTATTAAAGACCAAAAGTTAATTTCTAAGGGGTGTCTCTATCATCTTATGAGGGTTAGGGATGTCGAGTCCAAAATCCTTCCTATAGAGTCAGTTCCAGTGGTTAATGAGTTCCTTGATGTCTTTCCATGTTAGCTTTCCATTGTTCCTCCTAAAAAGGAAATAGACTTTGGTATAGAGCTCCTTCCCGATACTCAACCCATTTATATTCCCCTTACCATGTAGACCTGGCAGAGTTGAAGGAACAATTGAGGGATTTGTTAGAGAATAATTTTATTAGGCCTAGCCAATCATCTTAGGGTCCACCGGTGTTGTTTGTGAAGAAGAAGGATTGTTCTCTTAGAATGTATACTGATTACCGGCAACTTAATAGGTTCACTATAAAGAATAAGTACCTTTTACCAAGGTGATAGCTTATTCCTCTAGATAGCTTAAGGTGCATGAAAAGAATTATCCTACCTATGATATTGAATTGGCCGCCATGGTATTTGCTTTGAAAATTTGGTGTCATTACTTGTATGAGGTCCATGTTGATGTGTTCATAGATCATAAGAGTCTCCAATATGTGTTCACCTAAAAAGATCTCAACTTGATACAAATAAGGTGGTAAGAGCTTCTTAAATATTAGGATATGAGTGAGTATTATCACTCGATAAGGCTAATATTTTGGCCAATGCTCTAAGTAGGGTATTTATGGGTAGCCTGGTACATGTTGATAATGGTTGCAAGGAGGTGGCTTGGGAGGTCCATCGGTTGGCTAGATTGGTGGTTAGTTTGGAAGAAGTTAATAATGGTGGGGGATTGGTTGTTAATGGCTCCAGATATTCATTGATTAAGGAGGTGGAGGCAAAGTAAGATCTTTGCCCTACCATGCTAGAGTTGAAGACCTTTGTGAGAGATGGTAGGGTGGAGGTTTTCTCCCAAGGGGAAGATAGTTCTCTTAGGTACCAAGGTAGATTGTGTGTACCTAATATGGATGACTTAAGGAAGAATATCTTATATGAGGCTCATAATTCTTGCTATTCTATTCACCCCGGTTCTACAAAGATGTGTAGAGATTTGAGGGAAATGTATTGGTTAGGGGTGGTATGAAGAGGGATATTGATACGTTTGTATCCGATTGTATAATTGCCAATAAGTGAAGGCCATGCATCAAAGGTCGGGTGGCCTAGCCCAAGATATAAATATTACTACTTGGAAATTGGAAGAGATTAACATGGATTTTGTATTTGGGTTACCTAAGACTAAAAATCAATTTGATTCTATTTGGGTTATGGTTGATCGAATGACAAAGTCAGCTCATTTCCTATCGGTTAAGATTAAACTTATGGTGCCAAAGATTATGCTAGATTGTACATTCATAAGTTAGTTAGATTACATGGGGTGCCTTTCTCTATCATTTCGAATCATGGTGCTCAATTCACTTCTCACTTTTGGAGATCCATCCAAAGATGTTTTGGTACCAAGGTAAAGCTTAGTACGGCCTTTCACCCTTAAACGGATGGCCAATTCAAAAGAACTATCCAAACTGTTGAGGATATGCTTAAAGATTGTATTTTGAAGTTTAACGGTAGTTGGGATGAACATCTTTCACTCATTGAGTTGGCTTACAACAATAGTTATCATTCAAGCATGGGTATGGCTCCTTTTGAGGCTCTTTATGGTAGATGTTGTAGCTCCCCGATTGGATAGTTTGAGGTGGGAAAAATGGCTTTGTTGGGTCCAGATTTGGTTATGGAGGCCATGGAGAAGGTGAGCTTAATAAGGGAGAGGTTGAAGACAGCCCAAAGTAGACATAACTCCTATTCTGATGTGAGGAAAAGGGATCTTGAATTTAAGGTTGGTGACTGGATCTATTTGAAGGTCTCAAGTCTATGTTTAGAGATGTTATTGGACAAGTGATGTACTTATGCTATGTTCTTGACTCTTGTTTGTTTATTGTTATCTAAAACTTCCCTTAGTCCCTTTATACTTATTTGTTGTTGTTTAATTGCTTCCACGACCAAGGATGTGTAAATGATATGCTAAGAGGCTTGTTTGAGGTCTCCTTTGGGTTGCCATTTGTTGTGTCATATCTAGGCCCTAGGCTTGGATCATGATAATTTTTCTTGGAGAGTTTGAAGAGTTAGCAGAAAAACATTAAGGTAGAGTAGAGAAAAACATTGGAGAGTTTGATAAACACTTTTTACACTTTTATTTCATCTTTGAGTTATAATCATGTGATTCTCATTGAAGCATAGATTTTCTTGTTCTTAAATCAATTGTGTAAGTGCTCTATTGTGTTATTCAAATTCATAAGTCTTGCATCAACACAAATCATGAGTAGCTAAATCCATAACTAGGGTTATGGGAACTATGAAGAACTAACAAAATAAAATCAGATAATTTATAATTTTTGAAAAGTGTGCATGCATATATTAATTAATTTTATTCGTTTTGCATGTTTTCTAGTGGTGGCCAACATTAGAACGCACCTAGTGTTATTGACTGGACCAAGATAGTAATGAATAGTAAAAGTGATTAATTAACATGATTCGATTGATGTGTTCTCTTCTAATCAACCAAACTGTGCCAAACGAACGTTGCACTGGGACTATAGGTAAGGGTTAGTAATGTCACATTACAGGGATGGACTAAGTCACATAGTGAAATACGCCTCTTGCATGGGCCAAAGGGTTTGGTGAATGTAACTTACCATTCTTCATGCTACACACTAGAAAAGAATTAGGTTATCCAGTGATACTAAGTTAGGAAATCATGGGGAACACAATACCCTAGTTTCTCTACATATTGGTTTAAACACTTGTGTGTTTTAGGATTATTTTTTACTTGTTATTATAAACCATCCCTCTTTAGGGAGATAAGTTGGTTAATGACCGAAATTGCATAATTTTATTCTTCTAAGTCTACCATATTTCCTTAGGTTCGACTCTAACCTTGGTTAGGTTCTATATCTTAACAACAACTACTTTAGCCTTAAAAAAGGTGGTGTAGCTTGGGCGACATCACTCACTACAAATAAACTAGTCTTGAATGTTGAAAGAACTATCCCCTGCCTGGGGAGGAGCACTTGTCCTTACATGGTAAAATCATGTAGGAAAAATATGTATTAGTACTTTTGGAATGTACTAAGTATATAAAATGCAATGCAAATATGAAATTTTAATATCATTATTCATAAGAAAAGACCTACATGCATGAAACAATAAAGGCAACAACATCATGAGCTTAAGCATGCACAAGGAATATCGTTCAATATGAGCAAGAGTAATGCATAAATAGAACACATTTGATGGAACCAAGACATGGATCACAGACCTTGTATAAATGGACCATAACTAACATATAAGACTGTATGAGCTGCTACCTGAAATCAAACGTAACCTCCTATATTGGCATGGGAAAACCACCTTCTGGGTGGAACTCCATACTTAGCAGGCATCATCATTTAACATAATTGGCCTACATTGATCAAAGATCCTAGCTAGAATGAATCCTATGGTGGCACATAGTTAATGGGGCAAAGGGTTGCTTCTAGGTTTCCCTTACTACACCATACGTCTATGCCTCATTTGATGTTAAGTCATCTGACAGAATCTTTAAAACATATACTTAGTCAAATTATGACACTTATAATTATAAGTAGCAATCTCAAGAGTAGCTCAAGACGTCAAGGAACCACCAAGTGAGAATTGTCCTTTCATCTTAGGGACCCTCAAAAGCATCTTGTAGGGCATTGTCAACATATTTAATCTTTGATAAATCATCACTTTAAACTTACCTTTTATTCCCCAATCCTTATCATATATCATGCAAGACTTGACTTGAAACTTAGTGGACTTAGTGATACATTGAAACATTTAAAAATCATGTAGTTCATGCATGATCAAGGGAAAATATGCTTATTCAAAACATGCAAAACATCCCACACTTTATAATTCAAATCCACGTCACTGGGGTCTTCATTATCAACTTAAAACACATGAAAATACATTGTAGAACATCATATGGTAACATTGAAGACATGTAGTAACATAAAACAATATGAAATAAGCATTAGCATGCATGGTAGTATTTAAGGAACATAAAAAAAGGTAAAAGTTTTTATGTAGGACTTTCTAGGTGAAAGGATACCCATGAATCAACACACATACCTTGAGTAATCTTATAAAGAAAGAACTTGTTGTTATGGAAGAGACCCTTGAAAATCCTAGCCTTCTTAGCTTGTTCTTAACGAGGAAGAATGCCTTAGGAATTTTGAAAGTGGAAGAATGAAGTAAAGGAATGGGAATATAAGGCATTATGGTCTGATTAGGGCCCTAAACTTTCACAAAAATGACATAGTTTAGGTTTAGGATTGGCGAAAAGGACAAAATTGCCCTTTACTAAAACTGCCAGACACTTTTCATGAGACCTCGATTATGGGTCATGGATGGAACCATGAGTCATGGTTCTCATTATCCTATTCTCCTTTTCCAATCTTCCAAAACTACTTACTAACCATCAACCATGAAAATCCCTATCCATGGGTCGTGGATGGCCTCGTGGAGTCCTTCCTCACTTAGTGAAATTTCCTTTATTTTGGACCTCATCTATGAAGGATAATCATTTGCCATGCATGGGATTATGGAACATCCTATTAATCGTAGTTTACTTTTAAGAAACTTCAAATTTTCTTCATGTTTAGAACTCACGCCTATGTCCCTTTCCACTAACCATAATCCTTTCTACATACCGTATGTACCCTTCGTGGACCATTTTACACTTAGTAAATCTTCAACTTCCTAATATTCCCATCTAGGAGCCTAGTCTATGGCTCATGGTCTAAACTACAGCCTGTGGACTTGGCTTCATGGACCTACCATGGGCATTTCTAGCCCAAATTTTCTGCACTTTCTAGGCTTCCAACTTGACGGTTATTACAATATTTCCCCCTTGGAAAAATTCTCCCCTAAATATACTTAAGCTTAAGCTCTAAGAAGTTAAACATCAGCTAATAATTCCACATGCATGCAAAAAAATGTAATTTAAACATCTTTTCAGGAAATTATCAAAATCCATTTTCAACATAGGTCTTACAATTGTCCTTATGTATGTAAATAAGTGTATGCATCATACAAAAACTAAATTGCAAGAAACTAAAGGTTTAGGAAAGAATAATGCAATACCTTGGGCTTGAGTAGAGTGGAATAGATACTGGTAAGGAATCAACATATTTGCTTCAGCTTCCCATGTCAAACCCTCAACTTGATAATTCCTTGAGAACACTTTAATGGATATAACTTCCTTTTTCCTTAACTTTTTCACTTGCTGATCCAAAATCTCAACCAGTACTTCTTAATAACTCAAGTTCTCTTCAATGTTCACATTATCCAAGGGAAATATAGAGTTTGTATCGCCTGTGAACTTTCTCAACATTGACACATGAAAGACTAGATGAATCAAATTCATTTTCATAGGTAATTCCAACTCATATGCTACCTTGCCAACTCTTTTCACTGCCCTACATACCTAGGGCTTAACTTTTTGAAATGACCCCAAAAAGCCTAAAAATGTGCCCCAGAAGTGCCTAGAATAATAATTTTCATATATCTCATAATTTGTATGTGATATCAAAAATTCAATTTCATATTCTTGTTTAGGGGGTCAAATTGAGTGGAAAATGGACCTAACCCCGATTTTAGAGCAAACAAATTGCAATTTCATTTTCTCAAAAATCAAATTCCGGAGAGGTTTTTGCTCCCCTAGTGCGACGCACCAAGGGCGCGCCCCTCAGTACAAATTTTGCACAATTTTTTTCTACCTCGGTCCAAGGCCTTTGGGTCTTGAGCGTAAGTGTCTCCATGCATGAAAATGCCTATACTTAGTCTTATTTAACCCTTATATCATTCAAGACATTCCCAAATACTCTCTCAAACACAGATACAATATTTTATTTCCAATTTCAAGTTCAAAAACTCATCTGCATCTTAAGATTCTCATTCAAGCTTCAAGTCTCATCTCCAATCTTCGTCAAGGATTCTGCAAAGTCAAGGTATGTGTGTTTCTTTCATGGGTTTCTTTCACCCATGATGCCTAAGCTCTATTTTACCTAATATTGCATGATTTAAAGTTAATTTACATATGGGTCTTATGTATTATGAATTTCACTGCGTAATATTGGGGTTTCATGAAATTATGGTTGTTTTAGCATGTTTTGAGCTATGAATCTAAGGTCTACTGTGAGGTTTGATGAAGGGTGTTGATGTATATTTGTTTAGAATGTTACCAAGTACCTATTGAAGGTTTTACTCTAGATTTTCTAGTATTATTCCACTCTTGAAATGCGTAGTTTTACACTAGCACCACACACACACCAAGTACTTGATAAAATGTCCGAATTATGATTTCTTGAGGAACTGAAGCTCCAATACATGTCATATGAGTTTAATGACTATATGATAATGAAATTAATGTATGTATATAGTTTTCTTCTATATAGTGTTGGAATATGACCATTCCCTACTCAGGGGTTGCGCATCGGGTAACCATGTCGACGTGTTTATACCTTGATAACCATATCAAGGGGCTTGTACCTTAATAACCATGTCAGGAGATTTATACCTTGGTCAGTAAGGGTGGTAGGGTGCAATGATCCACCAACCATATCGGGGGATTCGTACCCCGATAACCATGTCAGGGGTTTTGTACCTCGGTCACCAAGGGTGATAGGGTGCGATAATCCACCAACCAATTGATGGAGTTGGTACCTCAATCACCAAGGGTGGTAAGGTGCAATGATCTACCAATATGATAGTGGTCTCTTCTTGCACATTTATTATGCTCTACATAAGCATGATTTGCTACATAGCATCTCACATTCATGCCATATTATTATATGCTACTCATTGTCTATGCTTATACGTTTTGATTATGTTCTTAACTCTTGTTCCATTGCATCCAATAAACTTAGGTCATCAAATTTACTAATGTATACTCTCTTCCTATATGATGTCACCATGTAGGAATCGATGCCCTACTTGATCATTCTCCTCCATACGGCTGGTACGACCTCTCCCAAACTCTTTGGCGAGTCCTCCATTTTGGGGACGATGTTTATGATCTCATGCTATGCTTCAAGATTATCTTCTTTTACGTATATATTGACTATAAGGGTGACCACGGTAGCTTGTCTTGGCCCTTGCTCTTATCTATATAGTAGAGGTGTTGTTGGACATGTCATTGTCATGTTATGAGCTTTGACTCCTTCTTGACTCTTGATGTTTATGATATGGAAGTTGTCCCTAAGCCTTGTAGTCCCTATTTTACTCTATTGTTGTTTTATTTTATTGCTTTTGGACCAAGGATAAGTAATGATATGTTAAGAGGCTTGCTTGGGGTCCCTTCGGTTGCCCTGTGCACCATATCACGTCTAGGCCCTAGGCTTGGGTCATGACACTTTCCCTTTTTTTAAACCTGATCACACCTTTCATAGGGGATACCTTCAGATAGACAAAATCACCAAGTTGGAACTCATGATCCCTTCTCCTTACATTGAAGTAGGACCTTTGTCGACCTTTAGTTGTTTTCAACTTTTCCCTTATAAGCCTCACCTTCTCCATCGCATCCATGACTAATTTGGTCCTAGAAATGCCATCTCACAAACTTCAAATCATCCAATAGGTGATCTACACCGTCTACCATACAGGGCCTCAAATGGTACTATCTCAATGCTTACATAGAAACTATTATTTTTGGCAAATTCAATGAGAGGGAAATACTCAGCCCTATATCTTTTGAATTCCAAGGTGCAATCTCTCAACATCTCTTCCAATGTTTAAATGTTTCTCTTGGCTTGCACATCAGTTTGGGGATAGAAGGCAGTATTTAACACCTTAGTACCAAGACCCTTTTAAAAGGACTTTCAAAAATGAGAGGTAAATTAACACCACTATCCAATATGATGGACAATAGAATCCCATTAAACCTTATCAATTCTCGAATATATAAGTGAGCATAATCTTTGACACTAAATATCATTTTAACACGTAAGAAATAAGCTAACTGTGTCATTCGATCCACTATCACCCATACAGAATCAAAGTACTTCTTGGTCTTAGGCAACCCCACTAAAAATTCCATATTGACTTCTTCCCATTTCTAAGAAGGAATATCGATATCTTGGGCTAGGCCACCCAACCTTTGATGTTCGAATTTGACTTGTTGGAAATTGATGCACTCTGACACAAATTTGGCAATGTCCCACTTCATTTTGTTCCACCAATAAATATCCCTCAAATCCCTATACATCTCTGTAGAACCAGAATGAATAGAATAAGAAGAGTTGTGAGATTCTTCCAATATCAATGTGATACCCCATTACTTTATGCTCTTGTATATCCATTTTCAAGTAACATTTGGTGCGGTTAGGGGTGTACTAGACTCATGGGAGACTCCTAGTACGTAAACGAGTCCAAACTTACCTTCAAGTTGAGTTTTGGGTGTTGTTTCATACAAGGATCAACTTTAAGCAATCATAACTCTTATCATATTTAGAATGAGGTGACTAAGACATATCAAATGAAATCCCTTTTATTTATCTTCGCAACGCACTTTGTTTCACCTCATTCCGAAGTTGGATGAATGAGTTATAACTATTTCGTGAGACCCTCCCGTACAATGTGGTCTTGTACAGCTCGTGTGAAGGGGTGCAGGCTGTATCACCTGGGTGTGTGTTAGCCAACAAAATTTTCTTCTCTAAGTGATGTGGTATGGACCTTCAAACGATCCGTGTAACACTACACGATCCATGAAAGTGTCCATCAAAGTTACGAGACATCCATTTTTCGAGGCACTTCACATGGAAACTCCACATGACCCATGGAGTGCCACACAGCCAGTGAAGTCTCTATTATGGCGTCTCCCGTAAATTTTAATTACTCCAATGCCCTTTTTAGGCTTCCAATGCTATCTTAACCTTCCTAAAAGACGTAAACAATATTTCAAAAGGTTAAAACTCATTACTCGTATCTCAGTACACTCTCAATTCTCTCTGACGCCTCCATCAAGACCCAATTCAATTTCAAGGAAACCCAAGAACAATATTGGATTCAAAGATTATTTCTAAGCCTCCATTCTTCCCAATCTCAATGCCAAGCAACTCTAGACCTAAGGTATGTGGGTTTCTTTCATGGGTTCCTTTCACCATGATACCCAAGCTTCCTTTTCCCTAAATTGCATGACTTAAAGTTGAGTATGCAAATGGGTTTATCAGTATGAATATATTTATGAACTATGTTAAACCTATGTAAAGTTGTGACTATTTTGCTATGTTATAAACCATATATCTTAGATCTATTGTAAGTTTAGATGAGGGTTTTTCATGTTAATGTCTTGGGGGTGTTGCAAGGTCTTGACAGATGGTTTTACAATAGATTTTCTTGCATGATATTATCTCTAAATTGCATGGTTATTTGCCCTTACTACACACACCCAAAGTGTTTAATAAAATGTCTGGTTATGGTTTCTTGAGGAATTGAAGGTCCTAAGTATGAGACATGATATTATTGATGTTATAATGATGAAATGATCTTATGTATATGATTATTCCTATATGAAGTGTTGCATAATACCATATGATGAATCCTATGTAAATTGTAGAGCTCGACCATGCCCAATCTAGGGGGTCTAAGTGCTTGGATAACCTAGTAAAGGCTTTGTACTTCTCCACCTAGTGATGGGGCAGCATCATCACTAACCTAGATGGGGGTTAGTACTCATCAACCTAGATGAGGGTTAGTACTCATACACCTAAGTGATGGGATGGCATCATCACTAACCTATATGAAGGTTAGTACTTATACACCTAAGTAATGTGACGGCATCATCACTGACCTAGATGGGGGTTAGTACTCATCAACCATGATGAGGGTTAGTACTCATCCACCTTGGTGATGGGGCGACATTATCAGCAACCTAGGTGAGGATTAGTACTCATCCACCTATGTGATTTGGCGGCATCATCACTAACCTACCAAAGGGTTGTACATTTGGAAATATAGCTTGGTCTTTTTTACACATATGTTATCCTATATAAGCATGAGTTACTTAAGCATATTTTAATTAAGAATTGATCATATATGCAATATTATTATATTATGCCTATTGTTTATTGTTATACATTTTGATTATTGATGCCTATTTCTTGTAGCATTGCATCCTACATACTTAGTATATTTAAATGTACTAACGCATACTTTATACCTATATGATATTACCATGTAAGAACCGGAGCTTCATTTGGTCATCATCATCCTCCATGTGGCTAGTGGTATCCATTCAAGCTAGTTGGTGAGTCCTCATGTGCGAGGGAAATATCTATGTTCTTAACCTATGCATTAAAGACGAACCTTCTTTTTGGTATACTTTTACTATAAGGGTGAGCCTAGTTGCTTGTATTGGCCCCTGTTAAGTCCTATGTTAGAGGTGTTATTGGGCAAGTTATGTATCACGCTTGAGATTTGACTTACTTATGATATTCAAGCTATTTAAATATGAATCTCTCCCATAGTCCCAATTCCAGTTATTTATGTTTCTTACATTGTTTTGCATTGCTTCCGCGACCAAGGATATGTATGATATGCTACGAGTCTTGTTTAGGGTTTTTCTGGGTTCCTCATTCATCGATCACGTCTAGGCCCTAGGATTGGATCATGATGAAGATGGTATCAGAGCACTAGGTTGATATATCCTCTGAGTCCAACACAGTGCATTGATTAGAGTCCTATTCATGGTTGTGAAGCACGCCATGACTATGAATAGGAGGCTATGAGACATTTTAGGAAATGTTTCCCTTCTTCATAATCTAAGTCATGCTATAGAGTTGTGGTAAGTTCTTTACCCCCACCCCCCCTTAATGATTGTTCTTTGTTATGCTAGATCATGCCAAACACTCCAAGAAGAAGGACACAATCTCCCGAAGAGCAACCTACCAATGGTGAGCTCCGGGATGTTCTTACTATGCTTGCCTAAGATATGGTCAATCAAGTCAACCAAGGAGCCCAAGCAGCTCATGCTACTACCTTAGGATCTAGGGAAAGAGACTTCATGAGAATGAATCCTCCAATTTCCTGTGGGTTAAAGGTGGAGGAAGACCCACAAGAGTTCATTGATAAGGTCTACAAAATGTTGAATATTATGGGCGTTGGGCCGAATGAAAAGGCGGAGTTGGCGGCATACCAACTCATAGGGGTATCCCAAATTTGATATGATCAATGGAATGGGGAGAAGGGAAATGGTTATATGATACTTTGGGAAGAGTTCAAATTAGCTTTTCTCAATCGATTTTTCACTCTTGAGCTTAGGGAAGCAAAGTTAGTGGAGTTTATAAACTTGAAACAAGGTGTTATGAGTGTGAGGGAGTATGCCCTCAAGTTTAAGAAACTTTCAAAGTATTCTCCTCATTTGGTGGTCGATCCTAGATCTAGGATGAATAAGTTTGTGATGGTGGTCTCCAATTTGGTGAGTGAAGAATGCTGGTCCGCTTTATGCTGGTCCGCTTTACTAATTGGTGACATGGGCTTGTCTCGGTTGATGACATATGCCAAACAAATGGAGGAGGAGGAATTGAGGACGAGAAGTGATCATAAGGCCAAGAGGGCCCATTTTGAGGGTAATTTCAAAAAGGGAGGTTCGTCTCATCATGGCCAAGGGTCTTCTCATGATTCTAAGGTAGGCTTTTCTAATGATTTCCCATCTCCTGAGGTGTTGAAGGTGTAGCTCCGAATGTTGGGTGTCCAAAGTGTGGTAAGGATCATAGTGGCTCATGCTTGACGAGTACTAACACTTGTTTTGGTTGTGGGGAGATAGGTCACAAAAAGTTTGAATGCCCTCAATATCGCAATAATGGTAGAGGTAGTGAAGTTGATAGAGGGGGCTCTCCAAGGAATAATCATTTCTATGCTTTTCAAGGGAGGCAAGAAGTGCCCGACGTTATTATCGATAAATTGAAGTTTCCTTGTCCTTGATGTGTGTGCATTGTTGGGGATGGTGTGCCATTGTTTCTCTCTTTATTCTTTTTGGTTGCTAGAAAGTCCATAAGTATTGATCCATGTTCATCTTGCATTAGGTTTTGCCTTGTGACTTGTTGGAGTTGGTGTGGTGGCTTGTAGTATTATACTTAGGATAGAATAGTTGCATGCATTTTGTGCCTTCATTGAGATTGGTTGATGTATGCATTGGCTATGTTTATGGGTCTCTAGAATAGGGTCTTGAAGCCCTCTACCTTTATATGTTTGTGGTTGTCTCTAGTAATGAGGTATTGAATTATGTAGAGCTTGGGAATTATTTGGGGGTAGTGTTGCGAGTCTTGGAGGATGAGAGTTTGTTTACTAAAAGATGATAAGTGTGTTTTGTGAATAACAACAAGGTGGTTAGAATTCTTTAAGCACTATGATATGAGTGTTCTTTAGTTCTTTTTTTGGTAAGGCTAGTGTTGTGGTTGGTGCTCTAAGTAGGTTGAGTGTGGGTAGCTTAGCATATGTGGATAATGATGGCAAAGAGAAGACTAGTGGGGTCTATCGATTGGCTATGTTGGAAGTAGGATGAGGGAAGTTGGGAATGATAGTATAGTGTCCTTGGTGATTCCAAATCTTCTTGGGTTAAGAGGTCTAGATTAGGCAAGGCCTTGATTCTGTCTTGATAGAGTTGGCAGTTTTGGGTGAGAAAATGATAGAGTGTAGGTTGTCTCCCAAGGGAGAGATCATGGTTGTGGTACCAAGTGGACTATATGTGTTTAAGGTTGACAATTGAGTTGAGGGTTGTGAGTCCTTATAGGGTGTAGAGGGAGGTTGCTAAGGTTGCATAAGTTTGGTATTGCCTATGGATGTAGATATGGTTCATTCGGTTCTTCATGCTTTTAGATGGATGGGATGTGTTGGTGACTCTAGTGCTATAGCACTCCTTGAAATTGTGGGTGATGTGGAGGACAAGTTGGCTTAAAGGAAGGTTTTGATGGAGGTATTGGATAGATGAGTGGAAAAGTTGGTTAATAAGGATATGGTACTCATCAAGGTGCCTATGGAAGAGTCGTCCATTCGTATGTGTTTCTAGGGGAGCTGGTGCGGACATGGAGAAGCAATATCCATATTTCATTCATTCTATTCAAGCTTATGATGACATGTCAAGTCCTTCTTTAAATAATGTTGAGTCTTAAGTTTCTACCCTTATGTCATTGCATGCATTCATGTTCATGTTAATAAGATTATGACAATTTTGATGTACATGTTGAAATTTCCTTGGAAATCATGTTTATGTGCATTGTTGCATTCATGTTTGGGCTAAAGTCTTCATGACTACTTTCCTTTTATTCGTTTCTTTGACATTAGGGGATAATATTCACAAGGGGGAGATATTTTGACACCCCATAAGTTTATGCTATTGTATATCCATGTTTCAAGCCTCATTTGGTGAGATTGGGGGTGGACTAGATTCATAGGAGACTCCTAGTACCTAAACGAGTCCAAGACTTACCTCCCAGTTGAGTTTTGAGTGTTGTTTCATACAAGGGTCAACTTTGAACTAGCATAACTCTTAGTACATTTAGAACTAGGTGGCCATAACATGTCAAATGAAAGATCTTTCAGTTAGCTTCATAACGCACTTTTTTCACCTTATTCCGATGTCGGATGAAGGAGTTATGACCATTTTGTGAGACCCTCCAGTGCAATGAAACCCCACGGGCACCTATACGGGTAGTATGGTCTTGTGCGAATCATGTGAAGGGTTACGGGCCATGTCATCTATGTGTGTGGTGTACAAAAACATTTTCATCTAAGTGAGGTGGGATGGACAAGTACACAGTCCGTGGAACACTAAACGGTCCGTGAAAGTGGCCATCAAGTGACAATATGTCAATTTTTCCAAGTTTCCCAAATTTCATTTTTTTCACTAAGGCACTTCACACGGGAACTCCACATGACCCGTGGAGTGCCACACGGCCAGTGAAGTCTCCAGTGAGATGACACTTTTCCAATTTTTCTATCCGACACTTATGGCGTCTCCATAAATTTTAATTACTCCAATGCCCTTTTTAGACTTTCAATGCTATCTTAACCTTCCTAAAAGACCTAAACAATATTTGAAAAAGGTTCAAACTCATTACGCTCATCTCAAATACACTCTCATTTCTCTCAAAAGCCTCCATCAAGCCCCAATTCAATTTCAAGGAAACCCAAGAACAAGATTGGATTCATAGATCATTTTCAAGCCTCAATTTTTCCTAATCTCAATTCCAAGCAACTCTAGAAAGGTATATGGGTTTCTTTCATGGTCCTTTCACCAGGATACCCAAGCTTCCTTTTTCCTAAATTGCATGATTTAAAGTTGAGTTTACAAATGGGTTTACTAGTATGAACATGTTTATGAACTATGTTAAAGCTATGTAAAGTTGTGACTATTTTGCTATGTTGTGAGCTATATATCTTGGATCTATTATAAGTTTTTATGAGGGGTTTTGATATGAATGTCTTGGGGGTGTTGCAAGGTGTTAACTGATGATTTTACAATATATTTTCTTGCATGATTTCATCTCTAAATTGCATGGTCTTTTACCTCTACTACACCCCCCCCCAAAGTGTTGGATAAAATGTTCGGTTAAGGTTTTTTGAGGAATTGAAGGTCCTAAGCATGAGATATAATATGAACGATATTATAATGATGAAATGAGCTTATCTATATGATTATTCCTATATGAAGTGTTACATAAGACCATATGATGAATCCTATGTAAAGTGTTGAACTCGACCATGCACAATCCAGGGGGTCTAAGCGCCCAGATAGCCTAGTGAAGGATTTGTACTTCTCCACCTAGTGATGGGGCAGCATCATCACTAACCTAGATAGGGGTTAGTACTCATCAACCTAGATGACGATTAATACTCATCCACCTAAGTGATGGGGCGGCATCATCACTAACCTAGATGAGGGTTAGTACTTATCCACCTAAGTGATAGGGTGGCATTATCACTAACCTAGATGAGGGTTAGTACTCATTAACCTAGATGAGGGTTAGTACTTATCCATCTAGGTGATGGGTCGGCATTATAACCTGTCACACCCCAAGTCCCGTTAGGGCAGATCGGCACCCGTTGCCGATAAGGCTCGAGAGAACCAACCTATATCTATGCACTTTCTATAGATTTTATAACAAATTTCTATAATTTAACATGCCTTTATGCAAGTAAATAATGATATAAACCAAAAGGAAATGCAAGTGACTAGGCCGCTGGGGCCGTGACATTTAAAGTACGAGATATGACCACACTTTAATTTACATAGTCTACAAAGCCTCTAAATAAGAGATATCTGATAAAGATTGGGACAGGACCCTCCTTGATTAACTATACAATACAAACATATAAACTTTAAACACATACAAAGCTCCGAAGAAACCTGGAGCTTGGTAACAGCATCTGAATGTCCTGAACCCTACTAGGCAGATCTACTAGCACATGTACCTGCAGCATGAAATGCAAGTCCCTCGTAAGGGACGTCAGTACGAGATAATGTACTGAGTATGTAAGGCATGAAATACTATATATGAAGTAACAACTTCAAATGAAACTATGCAATGGTGTGGGATAAGAGACCACCTTTGGATATATTTTGGGATCATATACATTATGTTCTTTATATTGCTTTACCTTTACTGTATAGTCTGTGCACATCATAAACTATAAATGACTAGCTGATCAGTGGTGAAACTGTATCAGTTTTGTCCCTGGCTAGTTTATACACAACCCTTCAGGCTACCCATCGTGATAGGATTGTCCCTAGCTAGGTTATACTCAACCCCTCGAGCTACCACCTATCAAAAACTATATACTTAATCTTTCAATTATGTTTGAGATGATTTTTTTAGTGGTCATAATATTGGATCTTTTGGGTTGTTTATGCAATATATAACATGAAAATAAAGATTCAAGACAACGTGGCATTGAAGAGACTATGTTACATAAGCAATGAAATGTATATGAAATAAAATAACTCATGAACTTTGTTTAGCAACAAGAACTAATGTACTTGGTATACACGTATGTAAGAGCATATGAACATCTGAAAGAGTGGATACATGGTTGTTTGTCATGTTGGAGTAGATAAGTGCCTTTACTTACCGAAGGATCAATGTTTCATACCCAATAATATGAAATCAAGTAGTCTTATATACCTTGTTGTATGACCTTGTTACTACCTTGAAATGGCTGCCTGTACCTCAAATATTTATCTACACTATACTAGGCAATAAAACTAGTATTAGCGGCAACACAACACTTCTAGGCAGTCCAATATCATAAAAATGATCACCCAGACAGCAAGCTTTCAATTAGTGACGCAAAGCCATTTCTTCAAACTTTTCACTTATAAATGTATTTTCTAACAACCATTCTTATGTACATGTCATGTACATCTTATTTTCATTCCCTTAAAAATCCTACAACAGCACACAAAACATAACATATAACAATTCTTCACAACATACAAACAAGCAACATAATGTTATACCCTTTCACTATACTTCGACGTCAACAATCCCAAAACTGTTTTAACCTTATCAAAATTATTTTCAATGATTTACCATATAAAACTAGTCTTAATATAGTCTTGAAAAAGTCTCAAATCAGTGGTAAGTCGTAGAATAACATACTAGAATTCTACACAACTTACAAATGGGCAGCAAAACATTACTCCCCCCTTCGCTACATTTCGACGATGACAATTCCAAACCTTTTCCAACTCTAACCAAACTATTACAATAACATTTACACATAAAAATAGTGATCATACAATCTTATAACATCACCCAAAAAGTCATTAAGGACATGAGCCAATAGCTTTAAATCCAACAGCCTACAATTTCCAAAAAATGGCATACTTAAGATAGCACAAGAAAACTCTTTTGTTAAATAAAATCAAAATCTGGGCAGCAACTTTAGGTATATATATCTCAAATCATGTTAATAACATCAAATTCTCTTCATAATATATCCAACATACCACTAAAATATCACTAAAACAAAAGGAAAGATTGCAACAATTTTCTAGACACAAGCTATCAAGAATTTTCCAGCAAGGCTTTCTATCATCTACTTCTCGATTTTCATGCAGGAATCATACCAAATATGCAAATATAGTTACTTACCTTTATATTAAAGGTTTATAGCCTCCTCAAGAACCTTAGAATTTCCTTTGGCTGCTGCTTTGGTAGGTTAAGAAACGTTCAGAGAAAGGATTGGGAAAGCTAAAAATTTTACATGTCTAAAAGGGGACTGAAAATTTCAGTGTGTTAACCCCTATTTAAAGGCCTTAATTGGACGACTTTCCTTGGGAGTTTTGACAAAAAAATACCATATAATATTGGGCTAAATATTCAGCAGCTTAGTCACAAAAATTGGTCCAAAATGGGCATCAAATTCTAATGGATTTTGGCTGCCAATTTCCAACTTTCTCCTTAATCCGTTTTTGACCCAAATGGTCAAGTAGTTTTTATTACACTTGGGCTCCTCTTAAATTCTTCTTGGACTAGAATAAGGTTCATTTATGATGCTAAATCATGGACAAAAATTACACCCTTAAAACTAATTTTATTCGTAATCGAACATGGATAAATTTGATGTCGAGCCTCGTCTCCGCTTAGCTAGCAAATTCAAGGTAAGCAAGTTGGTGACTCACCTACTAGATTATGAAGTCATACAAGCCCATAAATTCCTTTACTTTGTTTAGGGCTTTAATATCTTTAATTAACACAAAATATGAATACACTTGACCCTCTTAAGCGTTAGACTCACAAATCGCCTATTAATACGAGATTTAATCACTTTCAAGAATTGATGCTAATTTGACCAAATCATATCATGATTCATTCACCAAATATTAGTACATGTAAAATGTGAGGTGTTACGTCCTCCCCCCTTAGGAACATTTATCCTTGAATGTTAGCACAATTGGGTAGCTTAACCATGGATAAACCTTTATTTAAACAAACCTTTGACAACTAAAATAAGTATTCAATTGTACGTACCTATTCATGTTCCAATTCTACATGTTGGGCGTCCTCTTTAGCTTAAAAAAATGAGGGTATTTTGACTTCATTGCATCCTTGTCCTCCCAGGTTTTCTCTTCTACTTGCTGATTTCTCCAAAGTACCTTCACTGAAGCTATTTATTTATTCCTTAGCTTCCTAACTTGACGATCGAAAATAGCAACAGGTACCTCTTCATAAATGAGATCTTCTGTAACTTGTACGTCCTCAATAAGAGTGATACAGGATGGGTCACCTATGCACTTTTGAAGCATTGATACATGGAAAATAGGATGAACCATAGAAATCTCTTGGGGTACTCCAGCTCATATGCAACCTGCTCAATCTTCTTAATAATATTATAAGGCCCTATGTAACGTGGGCTTAGTTTTTCTTTCTTACCAAACCTCATAACCCCTTTCATTAGAGACACCTATAAGAATACCCAATCTCCTACTGAAAATTCTAGCCCTCTCCTCCTAGCATCCGCATAGATTTGTGATGACATTGGGCTGTTTCTAGCTGCTGCTTTATCACCTTAACTTTTTCCATGGCTTGATGTACTAGATCTGGCACAAGTAAGGTAGTATCACCCACTTCAAACCATCCAACAGGAGACCTACATTTCCTTCCATACAAAGTGTCATAAGGTGCCATCTTGATACTTGAATGATAACTATTATTATAAGCAAATTCAATAAGAGGCAAATGGTCTACCCAACTACCTTTAAAGTCCAAAGCACAA
The DNA here is from genome assembly GCA_025642045.1 of Solanum sejunctum. NCBI lineage: Eukaryota > Viridiplantae > Streptophyta > Magnoliopsida > Solanales > Solanaceae > Solanum > Solanum sejunctum. The sequence goes on along the minus strand of JAOTQJ010137447.1, from coordinate 10,207 downwards.
GCTCGCAACATATCTTCGAGTGTTTGAATGGTGCATTTTGCTTAACCGTCTGTTTGAAGGTGGAATTTTGTGCTCAAATTTACTTGTGTTCCTAAATTCCTTTGGAAAGACTTCCAAAACTTTGCAGTAAATTGAGCCCCTCGATCTGATATAATAGAGATTGGAACTCCATATAGCCTGACTATCTCCTTGAGGTACAGTTTGGCATACTCCTTCACTACATAATCACTCCTGACAGGTAGGAAATGTGCTGACTTTGTGAGTCTGTCAACTATTACCCATATAGGGTCATACTTCTGAAATGAGCAAGGTATACCGGTAACAAAGTCCATATTGATCATATCCTACTTCCAAGTTGGAAGTTCTATACATTGCATGTAACTTTCTGGCTTTTGGTGGTCTACCTTCACTTGTTAGCAATTTGGACATTGAGCCATAAATTCTGCAAGGTCCTTTTTCATACCTCCCCACCAAAACACTCCCTTTAGGTCATAGTACATCTTAGTTGATCTTGGATGGATAGAATATTAGGAATGGTGGGCTTCTTCCATTATCCTCTTTCTTAACCCATTGAAATCAGGCACACATAATCTGTTTTGGCAGTAAAGTACTCTATTTTGTGTAAGGTCAAAGCCCTTTATCACACCCTGACTCACCTTTTCCTTAAGTTGTCGTAGAACTGGATCCTCGAACTATTTTTCATTCACCTCCATTGCCAATGAAGTCATCGCAGCATTGTGTACAATTACCCCTTCCTTTGGAGTTTCAAGAATCCAAACTCCAAAACTAGCTAGCTGATGTAGATCCTTAGCCATCCCTTGACTAACCATGGCCTGATCACTAGTAGTCATAATTGCCTTATGAGTCAGAGCATCAGCTGCCATATTTACCTTCCTCGATGGTATAGTATATCAATATCATAATCCTTTATTAGCTCCAGCCATCTTTGTTGTCTCAAATTTAGATCCTTTTGCTTAAAAATGTATTGCAGGCTCTTATGATCAGTATATATATCACCGTGAAACCCATACAAATAGTGGTGTCACATTTTCAATGCAAAAACAACCGCTGCTAGTTCAAGATCATGAGTTGGGTAATTCTTATCATATGGTCGTAGTTGTTTGGATGCATAAGCAATTAACCTGCCATGTTGTGTCAGTACACACCCTAAGCTAACTCTTGAAGCATCACAATACACTGCATACACCTCGGTGCCTTCTAGAAGTACTAGCACAGGTGCAGATGTCAGCTTGTTTTTCAGTTCCTGAAAGCTCCTTTCACATGCATCATTCCATTGGAACTTGGTTGCCTTATGTGTCAACTTTGTTAGAGGTGCAAAAATGCAAGAAAAACCTTCAACAAACCTTCTTTAATAACCTACTAACCGTAGGAAACTCCAAACTTGTGTGGGCGTCATTGGCCTTGGCCAATCTTTCAAGACATCTATCTTTTGTGAATCAACTCTTATTCCCTCCTCAGACACAATATGACCCAAGAATGCCACTGACTTTAGCCAAAATTCGCATTTAGAAAACTTGGCATACAACTGTCAATCACGAAGAACTTGTAACACTTGTCGTAAATGATTTGCTTGATCCTCTTCTGACCTTGAGTATACCAAAATGTCATCTATAAACACTATCATAAACACATCCAAGAATGGCTTAAATACCCTATTCATCAGATCCATAAAAACTATTGGTGCATTTGTTAGCCCAAATGACATAACAAGAAATTCAAAGTGACCATACCATGTTCTGAAAGCAGTCTTAGGTATATCTTCCTCCTTCACCCTTACTTGGTGATACCCCGATCTCAGATCAATTTTTGAAAAGCACTTGGCACCCTCTAACTGATCAAATAAATCATCAATCTTGGGGAGGGGATATTTATTTTTAATTGTCATCCTATTCAATTGTTGATAGTCAATACACATTCGCAAGCTGCCATCCTCTTTTTTGTACAAATAACACTGGTGCACCCCAGGGAGACACACTAGGTCTTATAAAACCCTTCTCCAATAAGTCTTTCAATTGCTCCTTTAATTCATGCAACTTTGCTGGGGCCATTCTATATGGAGGGATAGAAATGGGTTAAGTGCCTAGAAGTAAGCCAATACCAAAATCTATTTCTCGTTCATGAGGTAAGCCTTGAAGTTTATTAGGGAACACATCAATAAATTAATTCACCACTGGAACTGATTAAAGAGTTGGCGATTCTGCCTCCATATCCCTTACTCTAACTAAATGACATATATACAACTTAGATATTATCTTTCTGGCCTTTAGATAAGAGATAAACTTCCCTTTAGGTGCCCCAACATTGCCTTCCCATTCAAGAACTGCCTCATTTGGAAAGTGAAAGTACACTCTCTTAGTTTGATAATCCACAGATGCATAATAAGAAGCTAACTAATCCATACCAATTATAACATCAAATTCTACCATTTCTAACTCAATAAGATTAGCAAATGTGTCACTATTACAAACAGTTAGAACACAGCCATAATAAACCCTTCTAGCCATAATAGACTCATCGGTTGGTGTAGATACTTCAATTGGTTTATTTAATAATTTAGGTGTCCTCTTAAGCTTCCCAGTAACTAGTGGGGTGATGTATGATAGTGTAGAACCAGGGTCAATTAAGTCATATACATTATGTAAAAAGATGGACAATGTACCTATGACCACATTAGGTGAAGCTTCTAAATACTGTCGACTCCCTAGTGCATAAGTGTGATTTCTGGACCCCGTTAGAGCTAGCTGCCCTCTAATACCTCTACCAAGATCCATAGATGCTTGATGAACCCAACCTACTAGAGGAACTGATGATGATAACACAATAGCTGACCAGTAGGTTATGCCATACCACCCATACATCTCCTCGAGTAATCTCTCACCATATGCCCTAGCGCACCACACCAATAACAAACAATTGTCCCAAAATGACATATACCTGGATAACTTCTTCCACACTACTCACAGGGCTACCTAGGAGTCATTAACTGGCCTGCTGATCCTCCTGTTGTTCGTGAACCTTGTCCCTCACCTCATTGACCAAACTGATTACTTCTAGAGCCTTAAATCTATGATGGAGCACTAGCTGCAGAATAGGAGAATGATGGCCTAGGCGGTCTATTAGAAAATCAAGGCCTAAACTCACTTTGGGATGGTGTAAACTACCCTGAAGTTCTGCTCCTCTTGGGCTGTGCCGTTTTAACTCCTGTGTCCTTCTCCTTTACCTTTGATCCTCCAATTTCTGTACAAAAGCTTGCATTCTTGCTATATTTATATCTTTATTCAATGCAGCAATGGTACAATCTCTAACCAGATACATATCTAATCTATCCACATATCGATGAACTTTGTCTGCCATAGTAGCAACTATGTTAGGAGCATACCTGGATAGAGAATTAAATTGCATATTATACTCCCTCAATCTTATATTCCCCTTGTGGAGGTTTAAGAACTGATCTGCACGGGCCTCTCGAATCTCTAATGGCAAATAATCATCAATAAAGGCCTCTTTGAACTCTTTCTAGGTGGTTAGAGGATCATCTATATCTTTGGATTGCTTCCAAGTTTCATGCCACAATACAGCCATACCCTTCAAATTGTATGCCGCTAACTCAACATCTTTTGTGCTACTCATATGCATGACATATAAAGTGCACCGAGTCTGATTAATGAAGTCTTGGAGATCTTCATTAGGATCAGACCCAGTGAAGGCTTGAGGGTCCAAGATAAGGAAATCACATATCCTCATACTAGTTGTCCTATTTGCACCACCTATACCCACAATTGGACCTTTCTATTTTTGGCTTTGTCCAGCAACTATGCGAGTATGTAGTTGAACTGCATTTCCTATATTGTATCATCAATAGGTGGTTCGGGGGGGATTTAACTATTTCTAGGTTCATCAGGAGCTGAAGGAGTTAAAGATGTTTGTGACAAAGACTTATCTTGAGCCTCATTTTGTTGTCTCATATGACTAGGTGAACCAGGCCCCACTTCTATTACCTTTCCTTTACCGTTGTTCTTTCTGGTTTCAGGCATACTTGCTCGCTATATAAAATAATTTAGGGGTTAGATACAATCCACCTATTACACTTACCTCTATGGCATGATCTAAAGAATGAAAGGAAAGTAACAACTCCTAAAGGCCACATAGTCTCCTGCTTATAAATGTGGTGTACAACACATTGATAAATTAGACTTTACATTAACACGGCTTTGTAGACTCCCTAGGATGACCCGCTCTGATACCACTTCTGTCACGCCCCAAGTCTCGTTAAGGCGGACTAGCACCCATTACCGATAAGGCTCGGGAGAACCAAACTATATCTATACATTTTTTATACATTTTATAATGTATTTTTATAATTTAACATGCCTTTATGCAAGTAAATAGTGATACAAACCAAAAGTAAATGCATGTGACTAGGCCGTTGGGGCCACGACTTTTAAAGTACGAGACATGACCGCACTTTAATTTACATAGTCTACAAAGCCTCTAAATAAGAGATATCTAATAAAGGTCAGAACAGGCCCTGCCTCGATTAACTATACAATACAAACATATAAACTTTAAACACATAAAAAGCTCCGGAGCAACCTAGAGCTTGGTAACAACAGCTGAATGTCCTGAAACGTACTAGGGAGATCTACTAGCACCTGTACCTGCAGCATGAAATACAGATCCCGCGTAAGGGACGTCAGTACGAGATAATGTACTAAGTATGTAAGGCATAAAATACTATATATGAAGTAACAACTTCAAATGAAACTATGCAATGGTGTGGGATAATAGACCACCTATGGATATACTTTGGGATCGTATACTTTATGTTCTTTATATTGCTTTACCTTTACTATATAGTCTGTGCACATCATAAACTGTAAATGACCAATTGATTAGTGGTGAAACTGTATTAGGTTCGTCCTTAGCTAGCTTATACTCAATCCTTCGGGCTACCCTCCGTGATAGGATTGTCCCTGGCTAGGTTATACTCAACCCCTTAGGCTACCGCCCATCAAAAACTATATACTTAATCTTTCAATTACGTTTGAGATGATTCTTTTAGTGGTCATAATATTGGAGCTTTTGGGTTATTTATGCAGTATATAATATGAAAATAAACATTCAAGACAACATGACATTGAAGAGAGTATGTTACATAAGCAACGAAATGCGTATGAAATGAAATAACTCATGAACTTTGCTTAGCAACAAGAACTCGTGTACTTGGTATCCATGTATGTATATAGATTTAAAAGGAACTGCATACAGGAGCATATGAACATATGAAAGAGTGGATATATGCCTGTTTGTCATGTTGGAGTAGATAAGTGCCTTTTACTGAAGGATCTATGTTTCATGCCAAATGATATGAAATCAAGTAGCCTTACATACCTCATTGTATGACCTTGTTACTACCTTAGAGTGGCTGCCTTTCCCTAAAATATTTATCTACACTATATTTGACAATAAAACTAGTATTAGAGGTAACACAACACTTCTAGGCAGTCCAATATCATAAAAACGATTACCTAGACAGCAAGCTTTCAATTAGTGACGCAAAGGCATTTCTTCAACCTTTTCACTTATAAATATATTTTATAACAACCATTCCTATGTACATGTCATGTACATCTTATTTTTAGTACCTTAAAAGTCCCACAACAGCCCACAAAATACAATACACAACAATTTTTCACAACATATGAACAAGCAACATAACGTTATACCCTTTCACCATACTTCGATGTCAACAATCCCAAAATTGTTTTAACCTTAACAAAATTATTTTCAATGATTTTACCATATAAAACCAGTCATAGTATAGTCCAAAAATAGTCCTAAATTAGGGGTAAGTCATGGAATAATATACTACAATTCTACACAACTTATAAATGGACAGCATTACATTACTCCCCTTTTGCTCCATTTCGACGACGATAATTCCAAATCTTTTCAAACTCTAACCAAACTATTCCAACAAAATTTACATAAACCAACAGTGATAATACAATCTTATAACATCACCCAAGAAGTCATTAAGTACATGAGCCAATAGCTTTAAATCCAACAGGCCACAATTTCCAACCAACATCATACTTAAGATAGCACAAGAAAACTCTTTTGTTAAATAAAATCAAAATCTGGGCAGCAACCTTACGTATAAAGATATATCTCAAATCATATTAAGAACATCAAATTCTCTTCATAATACAACCAACAAACCATTTAGAAATCACTATAATAAAAGGAAAGAGTGTAGCAATTTTCTGGACACAAGCTGTCCAAAATTTTCTAACAAGGCATACTATCATCTACTTCTTGATTTTCATGAAAGAATCATACCAAATACACAAATATATTTACTTTCCTTTATCTTCAAGGTTTATATCCTCCTCAATAACCCTAGAATTTCCTTTGGTTGCTACTTTTGTAGGTTAAGAAACGTTTAGATAGAGGATTGGGAAAGCTGAAAATTTTCTAAATCTAAAAGGGGACTGAAACTTTTAGCTTGTTAACACCTATTTAAAGGCCTCACTTGGATGACTTTACTTGAGAGATTTTACAAACAAATACCATATAATATTGGGCTAAATATTCAGCAGCTTTGTCCCCAAAATTGGGCCAAAATGTGCATCAAATTCTAATGGATTTTGGCTGCCAATTTCCAACTTTGTCCTTAATCCGTTTTTGGCCCAAATGGTCGAGTAGTTTGTGTTACACTTGGACTCCTCTTAAATTCTTCGTGGACTGAAAATAAGCTCTATTTATAATGCTATATCATGGGCTAAAATTACACCCTTAAAACTGATTTTATTCATAATCGAACATGGACAAATTTGACGTCAAACCTCATCTCCGCTTAGCTAGCAAATTCAAGGTAAGCAAGTTGGTGACTCACCTACTAGATTATGAAGTCATATAAGCCCATAAATTTCTTTACTTTGTTTAGGTATTAAATATCCTTAATTAACACAAAACATGAATACACTTGACCCTCTTAAGTGTTAGACTCACAAATCGCTTATTAATACAAGATTCAAGCACTTTCAAGAATTGATGCTAATTTGACCAAACCATACCATGATTCATTCACCAAATATTAGTACATGTAAAATGTGGAGTGTTACATAACCAACCTAGATGAGGGTTAGTACTCCTTAGCCTATGTGATGGGGCGGCATCATCACTAACCTACCAAAGGGTTGTACATTTGAAAATCTAGCTTGGTCTTTTCTACACATATGCAATCCTATAGAAGCATGAGTTACTTAAGCATGTTTTACTTAAGCATTGATCATACATGCAATATTATTATATTATGCCTATTGTCTATTGTTATGCATTTTGATTATGATACCTATCTCTTGTTGCATTGCATCCTATATACTTAGTACATTCAAATGTACTAACGCATACATTATGCCTACATGACGTTACCATGTAGGAATCGGAGCTTCATTTGGTCATCCTCTTCCACTACATGGCTAGTGGTGTCCATTCAAGCTAGTTGGTGAGTCCTCATGTGTGAGGGAAATATCTATGTTCTTAACCTATGTATTAAAGACTATCCTTCTTTTTGGTATACTTTTACTATGAGGATAGGCCCAGTTTCTTGTCCTGGGCCCCGTTAAGTCCTATGATAAAGGTATTGTTGGGGCAAGTTATGTATCATGCTTGCGCTTTGAC
>JAOTQJ010137437.1:0-41248 GCA_025642045.1 Solanum sejunctum | reverse complement strand
AATTTCATTTGAGTTATATTTCATGTACAGTATTTATTGCCTTACATATTCAGTACATTATCTCGTACTGAGTCCCTTCCTGGGGACCTACATTTCATGTTGCAGGTACAGGTGCTAATAGATCTTCCCAGTAGAGTTCAGGACATTCAGCTACCTTTACCAAGCTCCAGGTTGTTCCGGAGCTTTGTGCGTATTTTGAGTTATATATTTATATTATACATTTAATTCAGACAGGGCCTGTCCCGAATATTTATGGATACTTTCTCTCGACTAGAGGATATGTAGACTATATAAACTAAAGTATCGCCATGTCTTGTACATTAGGCACCGTGGCCCAAATGTCCTAGTTATACGCATCTCCTTTAGCTTATTATAACCATTTATCTCCCTATAAGCATGTCAAACCTAGAAAGGTAATTATAATATGTAAAGAAGCAAATAGATATAGATTGGTTCTCCCAAGCCTTATCGGCAAAGGTGCCAGTCCGCCGTAATGGCAACTTGGGGCGTGACATTCTTAGGCCAAGAGTGTCTTTATCTGACCATGTATTATTTCTTAGTTGATTCATGAGAAACACCCTTCTATCATAGCCGATATGGGTTATAAGTAACCTAGCCTATTCACTCAACATCAATTCATTTAGTCAAATATCTACACCTAGCTGGTAGAATAATTTCCAAATTTGCACATCCCTAACATCTTCCCTTAATAGTTATTAAAATCATTAATTAGAACTTGTTTGGATCAATCATTACTTGGAATATTGCAGCCCTCCAGATCGTATAATTACCTATCCCAATAAGTCACTTCTATCTCGAACAATGATTCCCTGTGGGATCAACTCCAAACTTGAAAGTTAGGTTATTATACTGATGGTTATCGCACTTCTTCTATTGAGTAGCCGAGTTGAGTGATATCAATTTTATAGCAATTTTGTACTATGAGGGTAGGCTTTATAGATTGTCCAGATATGCCTTATTCAATATCCCTAATGAGTCTGAGAGGATTTACCACTTTGCCAAGGGACTAGTGAAGTACCTTCCAAATGCTAAAACATTCTTGGTTCTAGCTAAAGGCATATGTTAGAGTGTCGTGAATCACTATCGCATGAAAACGAATATCAGACATAGAAGATAAAATAGTGGGAGGAGACTTCAACAGTACCACGAGTTTAGTAGGCACCTACCATGTGATAAAGAATTTTAGAAATAGGTTCATTAGGGTCGGGCAGTTCATGTAGCCATCCAAGCATCTAATAGTGTTGATAGGTCCAGATCTACTCAAATAAGCCATGATAGCTCTTTTAGTGCACATAGGCATGGCGACTTTTCAAGACAGCCATCACAGAGTTGGGAGACCATAGCTTGTTATTATTGTGATAAGATTGGTCACTTGGCCCATTGTTCTCCACATCATGCACCTTTTGCCCATGCTTCAGGGTCTTGACCAGCCCATCCAGCTCGAGCACTAGTAGCCAGAGACACCTCTCAGGGTATAAGGGGTAGTACTACGAGGGGTCGTCATACAGTGAGAGTGGAGCCTGTGGAGGCCTAGAGACTAACAGTGGTCATAGAGTTTGCTATGTTGCCCCAGATAGAGTCAAGGTAAAGGCCTTTGATGTAGTTATCACAAATATGGTTCCAGTGTGCCACCGCTCAGCTTTAGTTATACTTTAACCAGACTCTACTTATTCTTATTTTTCAGCTTATTTTACTTTAGATCATGATATAATATGCGAGTCCCTTGCCGAGACTATTTGTGTTTCCACCATAGTAAGTCAATCAGGTATATTAGGGTTGTATTATGAGTTTTATAGGGAGAGATACTATTATTAACTTGATATTGCAAGATATTGTTAACTTCGATCTGATATTCGACATGGATTAGTTATCACCTCATCATGCTATTCTCGACTGCCATGTGAAGACCATGACCATATATCATCCCAATTTTCATTGGTTGGTGTGGACTAGAGCTCCTAGCTTCTACCCAAGGGTGTTATTTCTTATATGCATACCTGTCGATTGATGGATAAAAGATGTTTACTTTATTTGGCTCATGTTCAGGCCTATTCTCAAAAGCCACCAACATTAGATACTACAAACGTTACTAGAGAGTTTATAGATGCATACTCGGCTGAATTTCCTAGTTTTCCTTCAGAACATGATATCAACTTTTCTAATGATATGGAGTTGGGCACTAAGCCCATTTCTATTAACGTTTATCAGATGGATCTAGCTGAATTGAAGGGATTAAAGAGGTAATTGGAAGATTTGTTGAACAAGAAGTTTATTAGTCCGAGTGTATCTCCCTAGGGTGCTCCTATATTATTTGTAAAGAATAAAGATGGCATTATTCCTATGTGTGTTAATTATCGCAAGCTAAACAATATGACCATAAAGAACAAGTATGATTTCCTTGCATTGAGGATCTTTTTAACTAGTTCTAGGGTGCCTTAATATTCTCTAGGATTGATTTCAGGTCCGGTTATCATCAGTTGAGAGTTCAGGACTCTAACATATTGAAGACAACTTTCAGGACAAATTATGGGCATTATAAGTTTGTGGTTATGTCATTCGAGTTGACTAATCCCCCTGCTACTTTTATGGAGTTGCTATGAACCTATTGTTCAAACCCTACGTGGACATATTCATCACCATGTTTATAGATGTATCTTGGTTTATTCTAAGAGTGAGGCCAAACTTGTGCAGCACTTGAGGACTATACTTTAGAGGTTAAGTGAAGAGAAGTTGTATACAAAGTTCTCAAAGTTTGAGTTTTGCCTCAAATTTCTAGCCTTCATTGGGCATGTCATGACAATTGTGGATATTATGATAGATTCGGCCAAGGTAGTAATTCTTCGTGACTGGGCTAGGCCTATTTCTATGATAGAGATTTGGATTTTCATTGATTTTGAAGGGTATTATTAGTATTTATTTATGGATTTTCTTCTATAGTAGCCCCATTGACAAGACTTACTCAAAAGGATGTAGCATTTTTGTGGCCGGAGGAGTGCGAGGTGATCTTTCAAAAGGTTAAGGCTTTGTCAACTTTAGCACCTATTCTTTCTTCACCAAAGGATGAAGTACCATCTTTTGTATATTGTGATACTTTTAGAGTGGGTTTTTGTAATGCAAAGAGGGAAGGTGATAACATATGCCTCTAGGCAGTTGAAGGTACATGACAGAAACTACCCTACCCATGATTTAGAGTTGGTTGCAGTTGTGTTTGTGTTTAAATTATGGAGACATTATCTTTATGGGTTGCATTGTGAGACCTTTATAGATCACTAGAGTCTCAAATACATATTTTCTCAACCTAATTTGAACATGAGACAACATAGGTGGTTGGAGTTGCTAAAAGACTATGATATCTTTATTCTATAACACCGTAGGAAAGCGAATATGGTGGTTGATACTTCAAGTCAAAGGCCCTTAGCTTGGGAGGTTCAATTGCTTGCTAGGCAGATTGTTCAGTTGGATATTTTCCTACCTCAGAGTATTTTGGCCTTTGTTAGGCTAGATCTTTACTGCTTAATAAGATTTGAGCTCATTTGTTTGAGATGCTAAATCATGCTTAATCTGTGAAAAGTGTTGAGACGAGAAGCAAAAGTGGCTACTATTGATTTTATGAGATTATTATTGAGTATAAAAGGTAGAATTTATGTGGTTGAGGTTCAGGATAGGGTGAGATTGATAATAGAGGAGGCCCACTATGCTAGATATTCCATCCATCCTAGTTTAGTAAAGATGCACCATGATCTAAAACACCATTATTGGTGGTTTGCGATAAGTAAGGACATAGCTAAGTTCATGGCAAAGTGTTTGAATTAACTACAAGTTATGTATGAGCAGCAGACACTCGATAGATCTATGCGAAAGATGTACAGTCCCAAGTAGAAATGGGAGCTGGTGACTATGGATTTTGTTATGGGTTTGCCCAAGGCCTTGGGTAAGTTTGACTAAGTTTCGGTGGTTGCTGATCGTTCGACCATGTCGACTCACTTCTTCCCTATGAATACTAGCTATAGTGTAGAGAAGTTTGCTTGGTTTTATACTCGGGATATTTTTAGATTACACAGTGTGCCATTGTCTATAATATCAGACTAAGGGTCTGTGTTCACCTCTTATTTTCGACAAGCTCTATGGCGTAGTTTTGGTACTCATTTGGATATATGTTTAGCTTTTCACCTCCAAACTAGTGGACAATTCGAGCGTACTATTTTGGTATTAGAGGACATGCTTCGGGCATGTGTGATTGATTTTCAAGCACGCTGGGATTAATATCTTCCATTGGCAAAGTTCTTTTACAACAACAATTATCATTTCAACATCCAGATGGTACCATTTGAGGCTTTGTATAGTTGTAGGTGCAGATTTTCTGTTGGATGGTTTGATTCAGGTTTAGTCAAGGTGTCAGGTACTTATTTTTTCTAAGATGCCATGGATCAAGTCCGGTTGATTTTGAGTAGACTTTCGGTAGCTCAGAGCTACTAGAAGAGCTATACTGACCAGAGGGTTAGTCTTCTTGAGTTTTCTGTGGGTGTCAATATTCGGCTGAAAATTTCACCCATGAAGGTTTTAATGAGATTTGAGAAGAACGCCAAGCTCAGTCCTAGATCTATTGGACTATTTGAGATTTTGAGTAGAGTTGGTGAGGTGGCCTTACCAATGAGATTATCAGTGGTTCATTCGATTTTTCATATTTCCATGCTCCACAATACATTCTACATGTGTCCCATATGATCTCTTTTGACGCAGTTGAGTTGGATCTAGTTTTGTCATTCAAGGAGAAGTTGATAGCTATATTGGACAGACTGGTTGGAGGTTGAGGTCCTAGGATATACCTTAAATGAAGGTTTTGTGGTGACATCATCGTTTTAATTAATAAGAAGGCTACTTGGAAGTTGGAATTAGATTTTCAGGCTAGATATCCTAACATTTTTTAGGCTTCAGTTACTTTGTTTTCCTTTATGTTCGATGACAAATATTACTTTTAGTGGTGAATGATACAATGACTTGGTTAGTCATTTTTGAGCTTATCTGTGAAAATTACAATTTTGCTCTTTCCTAAGTGGCTTTGGACTAATTTCAAACAATGGATATTATTGGAACTAAAACCATGAGTTTTGAAAGTGGAAAAATATGAGTTTTGGTACTTTTGGAAGATTAAGTTGTTGAAAAAGTGATTTTTGTACCATTCTGAGTTTCTGGTGTTAGATAAAAAATATGTTGATTCAATCAGCTACATTACATCAAAGCATGATAGGAGACGTTATAAAACTGAATTCGATTTTGAAATAAAGTTTTTAGGCCCAATGTTGCAGTTTTAGTTGTTTCTAGAGCCAAAATTTGACTTTGGTCAATATTCGAAGTTCAGAAGCTCTGATCAAAATTTTGATAGTTTTAGTAGTTCTGAATGGTGAAATTAATGCTAGAAGTGGTGTCATAATATTTCTTGTAGTTGCTAACGAAAGTTTTGGTATTTTGAGTTTTAAACTAGTTTATTTTACTTGCATTTGTATTTGTATCGAGGCAACCTTGAAATTAATTTTTGATTACTCTATTGAGTCCTGATCACCGTTTCTTATATCAATACATATTTGATTTGTATAATTCTAATTCTGGATGAGTTTCAAAGTTCCATTCCATGTTCTAGAATTAGTTGTATATTATTGGTGCAAGCTTTCTGGTCCAACCTCCATTTGTTTTCCGCATACACGCCAAGGGATCTACATTTGCAGAGGTGTACCAAGTTTTGATCCGCATTTGCGGTCAAGGCCTCTACATTTTTGGAGGTCAGTGATGCTAACCCTCAGCTTTTGGGGGCCTTGTTTGTGTCTGTGGAGCATTGCTGTTCCCCAAACCTCACGTTCGCAATCCCCACCCTCATTGCAGAGTTTATTTTTTGCCTGAAGAACAATTAACACAAGAAACACCATTTTTTACTACATTTCAAAACATTTCAAGATTTTGGGGTTATTTTGATGAAGGTTTTTGAAGGATTCTTTTGGGCAAGTGCTTCTAATATCGTTTTTAATAAATTTTCATGATTTTTATCTTCATTTTGTCTTGAAATTCAAGATTTTGGATATCTAAAATTGAGGATTCTTAATCTATTATTTCCAAACTTCAAATGATGATTTGTCATTCAATTTAAATTAGATTTTAGCCTATGGGCTAGATTTTTCGTAAAATACCTAATTTTCAAGTCAATTCTAGATTCAGGCACTTCAAATTTTATATCAAATTTTGACCATTTCCCACTATGTGTGACTTGTGCATATTATGTATTTTTATAGTGAAGGATTGAGTTAGTTTAAAGCTTTTTCGAGTGCAATTTTGACATTGAGGTAGATTCGACTAAGATTTTTGGATTGGATTTGAGTTTTTAGACATGTTCATGTGATAATTGTAAGATTTATACTATTTTATGAGGGAATCATATGATATGATAGAATTTGGATAGAAATGTGATGCCAGTTATACTGAAATTTGAGTAAATGGCAATCGTATTGATAAAACTGTCATGACATCGTAAGAATTGAATAATGTTAGATATTATTATGATAATATGAGACTTGTCATAGTATTTGGGTAGTTTTGTGGAAAAACTGGTGGTAATTGTGATAAATTATATATTTATGAGCTTAATTAGAGACTTGTGGAGTTTTTTTATTGGCCTCCTGATTATTGGTGAGAGAGGGGTGATATGGGACATATTGATGACATTGTGGTATTTGTTGATACACTTGACATAGACCTTTTGATTTGGTGGATATTGTAAAATTCCTTCATCATATATATTTCTATTATATATATATAAATATATATACACACACACTTGAAAGATTGCATTGGTATGCACATATCCCATAATTGAACGGTTATATTGGTATGTATAAATCTCATACTTGAATGATTGCACTGGTATGCACATATCTTATCTTATTGCATATCTACCCCTTGAGACATTATGATACATTGAGTTATTACAGTATAAGGCCTGCGATGCCGTGAGATATTTGAGTGCATGGCCTATGATGCCCCCGGGTTCTATCTAGTAGCTTTGGCTCAACAAATGTATATATTGGACTTGCGATGGTTGCAATTCTAGCTCGTACATGATTTGAGGCCATTATATTCATAAAATTCATATGCATTGCATCATTGATCGTAGTTATTGTCGTTAATTACTCATATTTATGTTTTTATTGTGTACTAACCTTGTGATGTAGGCAGAAGAGACTCTTAGTTAATGTATGCTTATCCAATTTCTCTTACCTAGTTGGTTGAACCTACTGGGCATATTTTGGTTTACTCACTCTTACCTTGTTTACTCCCTGTGGATAAAGCACAAGGACCCATACAGGGTAGTTAATTCATTCTTGCAGAGTTATTCTCCATCTATCCAGATCTTAGTAGTGAGACTCAAATTTTGAGTCGCCATGGGTCTTTTGAGATTCTTTTACTTTCTATTCAAGATATTGTATTTGACTCTAACAGAAAGCTTTGTATTTTCATTTGGGATAATTGTATTTACTCATTCATACTATCTTCGATGCGCTTGTACTCATGACTCCATGTTTTGGTATTTCATTATTGTGTTATGGTAGCTTTTTATTTACTTTATTCTCTTCAGTTCTAATTCAATTTTTTGGTGTGACAGTAAGGGCTTATAAGATTAAGAAAAGGGTTAGTAATGCAACATACGAATATGAGTTGCTATTAGAGATGAACATAATTCATCTGATGTTCCATGTGCCAATGTTGACAAGCTCATAAGAGATTCAAGTTTCATAGTTCCCTTGGAAGATGTTAATGTTGAATAAATTTGATATATGAAGAAGTTCAAGTGGAAATATTAGATAGGAAGTTAAAGAGACTAAGGAACAAAGATGTAGCATACATTAAATTCCTTTGGAGGAACCAATAAGTTGAAAGTGCAACTTTGAAAGTGGAAGATGACGTGATGAAATGATATCCCTATATTTTCTACTCTACTTAAGCCTAAGGGAATAAGATAACCATGTTTAAATTGTTCAGTTATGTGTTTCAGCCCTTAGAGTCAAGTTGCATGTATTTATATGCATGAGATCATGTTTTGATGGCATTTTGATGCATAGGATTGAGATTTTATGAAAATAATATTTGAGAATATTCATCTATTACATGAAATTACATGAGTTGATTTCAAGGGTTTTCTATTATGAATTTGTTTTATGAAATTCAAAGCTATGAAGGTTATGTTACCATGAGTTATAATGAAATTGATGATTTTATGAGATGAGTTGCATGGTTCTATGTCTAATGTTTAAAATAATATGTATGGATGTGGTGGGTTGTTTTAAGAATGATATAAATTGATGAATTGCACTACTTTCATTTATTTTCCTCTTGAGTGCATGATTTAAAGCTTGTATGCATGAGCCCACCTAATTATCATAATGAGTTTTCTAATGATTAATGATTTCCAATGATGAAGGTTTAATTATATAATTCTAAAAGATAAAGTTATGATGTTATGAATCTCACTTATGAATGTTAAAGATCGTGAAAGGACAATTTTCACCAAAAGATTAATCCCATGTGATACGGACCACTCTCACTTGTTGGATCTCGATGTTTAGATGAGCTACTCTTCAGATATGATGATGATGATATTATGCTTTTAAGCTTATGAATGAGTATACTATACATATGTTTTCAAATGTATTTGGTGGGAATGACTTAGCACTGAATGGGATATCGTGGTAGGATTTCGTAAGGGAATCCTAGTAGCAACCCTTTGTTTCATTAACTCTGTGTCACCATAGGAGCCCTTATAGGCTATTCTAGTGGATAAGCCATTTTATTATTTGATGATACATATGGGATGTTGATGGAGTTCTACTTGGTTGTAGTCTCCCCGTGCCAAAATAGGGGATTATGTTGGCTTTCATGTAGTGGCTCCCTTCATCTTATATATGTGTTATGGTTTACCTCCCACATATGTATGATGATAAGATGTATGGTTATCTCTGATGGATGATTTTACCAAAGCATTCACATGCATGACATATTGAGCTTATTTCTATTGTACATGATTATGCATCTTGCTATGAAGCTTATTATCTATTGTTGCATTGCATCCTACACATTACTATATTCTAAGTACTAATGCTTAATTTTTGCCTACATGATCTAACTATGTAGGGATCGGAGCTCCTATCCATCCTCCCCCACGTGGATAGCTTAGTTCATGAAGATCATTTGGTGAGTCCTTTATCCTGGGGATGATATCCAACTTATTTCTTGCTTATGTTGAGACATTATTTCATTTTTCTATGCACTTTGAGGTTGAGCCCTAGACTTTTCTTGGGCCTAATCCTACTCTTAATATAGAGGTATTGGTAGATACTTATGCTATGTATCAACTATGAAATGTTGAACTTTTCTAGAGATTTATTCTTTAGACATTATCCCCTATGTAATATTATTTGATGTTGTTGACATTGATAAAACAAAATCAAAATTCTAAGTTCTTATTTTTGTTATAGCTTGAGTCATACTTACTCTCCCCTTCGTCTTGCTTGCTAGGTGATCATGTAAATCCCTTTCCCTTATCTATCCTCATAGCATAAGTTCGAATCCCCATTTCCCTTAGACTTATTTAAGGATTCTTATTTTATATTTCACAACCATGGATGTGCAAAAGATATGCTAAAAGGCTTGTTTAGGTTACCTTTTGATTTCCTATTCTCTGTGTCATACCTTGGCCCTAGGCTCGGGTTGTGACAGATTTCATGAAGCTATAATGAAACAAGCTATGAAAGTATGATTTTGATAAAGTATGAATTATGTTGAATGCTATGTATATGCATGATTATGTATTTCATAGGATTTTACTTAGCACAAACGAGCTTGTGTGACGGGGACTATCCTCAAAGATCCTTAAATAAATCCTCGAGTCTCATAACAACATGTCGTGTTAGGTTGATGATGATGTGCCTTCACCATTATGCTCATGTAAAACTAACCCAGCTAGGGTTAAGCCTAATAGGTGGGATCCTTTATGTTCAAATGACACTCACTATGCTAGGGTTAAGCCTAATAGATGGGATCTTTTATATTGATAGGACACATATTATGCTAGGGTTAAGCCTAAAAGGTACGGTCAAGTCTACTTTGGCAAAGTACACTCCTTTCTTACTTGGTGTAGAGGGAACATTGTGATTCTGTGTAGTTGTTCGCATTCTCTTATTGTAGGTTTTGATCTTATTCCCATATATGTATGCCAAGTGATGAAAGTTTTTAGGATGCTTCTACTCATGCTTTTAAACATGGATTTATCATTCATATCTTGTCCTTATTCTATTGATATATGATTATGCATATTGATATTTTGTTACGATATTTCTTGATACATGGCATAGTTACATACCTAGTACATTCCACATATTAACACATACTTCCTTGCCTACATAATTAACCATGTAGGAATGGACGACGAGACTATTCCTCCATTTCATGTCTAGAGTTAGATTTAAGCTTTTGAATATAGTTAGTGAGTTCCCATGCTAGAAAGGCTAGGCTTGGGTATGTTATGCTTTCATGTTGCGACTTTATAATTTCATTATTATCATATCTTGATGGTGAGCTAGTAGTATGTTCTAGTCCCTACCAAGATTCTATGATGTAGCAGTATGTTTTGGACTAAAGATGTTGTAATTCCACTAAGAAAAACTATGATTTTGACATTGATTTGTTCTATTTGCTTACTCTCTTTCACGAATTACTTACTTTACCTTATGTTTATGATATAAACAAGAGGCTTGGATGGAGCCCTTTCAGGTATCATATTCGTTGTGTCATAACTAGGCCTTAGGTTTGGGTCATGATAAAGAGTATAGACAACTCAAACCCCATACAATATATAGCAAATATAGTATGGAGGTTATACCTCACTTGTCCTAAAGGAGGACTTGATTGATTGTGGATCTATTAATAGATAATTATCCCTGACTCTGGCAAAGTATTGGATGGTCTCGACAATATCCGTGAAATGAATTTTATTATCACTTGCTCATAAGTGATGATTATTGATTAGAGAAGCTCCACCAAAGAGTGAATATAGTAATTTATTGATTTCCACATATCTCTTTACGATTGTTAAGTGTTATTCATTTTTAAACATGCATATCATATTGACTTAAGCTGAGCTTTATTAGTTAAGTTATTTTACTTTAACTATTTTGCATACTATATATTTTATATACTGACATAATTTAATGTTGCATTACTTTATGATATAGATATAGGTGCTAGGGATCCTTAATGGGCACATCATTAAAGATCTATTCATTCTCGATAGCGCGACCTCCTTACTTTTCGGAGGGACCTTTTCATTCAGTTTGTTGTTATTGAGTGGTACTTTTGAGGTAGTCATGGGCTTGTCCCGATACCTTCTTATAAGTTGATAAAGGCTTCATAGATGAAGTTAAATGAAGTTAGAATATAGTTAATTGTTTCCTTGTTATGTCTATTTGAAAACTATCATTATTAAATTGAGTTAAGATATTGAATTATCATTATTCTGCTAAGTTGATATTGTTCTAAAATGTTGATTTAGTATCCCATTTAACTGTAGTCTTTTGATTGCATTGAGTCTTTCGTTGATTGATTGAGTAACCAGACCAAGTGGTTTATTTTAGAGCGACAATGGTTCTGGATTACTGGCCACTCCTAGGTTATATACTTGGTGAATAAAAAACTTGGTATCAGAGCACAAAGTTCAAGAATCCTAAGGTGTCTTTTAAACCATGTTTAGTAAAGGCTTGATTTTTGATGTGTCGTACAACACATTTATATTAAAAAGGCTATAGGACATTAGCAATTGTCTTACTTCTTTCATATTTTAAGTTCATGCAATAGATTTTTACTTTATAAAATTCCCTTCTAAATCATGCATTATGCATTTATAGATAATGCTTCCTAAGTGCACTACCAAATGGAGAAACACAATCATCATTGAGGTTTCACCACCCAAGATTCCTTCATATATAGGAGCAAGGAAAAGTGGCAAACCTGCATGGTCTACTAAGGCTCCTTAAACACCTATTACTCAACTTACCCCTACTTATTAGGCTAATTTTTAGTAAGCTATATCAATTCTCACATAGTTGCCAACTGCTTAGATCAGTAACCAAAGTTTTGCAACTCCTAGCTCCAGCTTCCAAGAATTATCCACTAATATAATGATCAAAGATTTTCTAAGGATGAGTCTGTAATGCTTCACAATTTCATAGGTTGAAGAGAGAAACGACCCTAAAATGTGCTTGAATATGTGCCTCGAGAATGCCCAGAATCATAATTTCTATTTATCTTAAAATTCATGCCTGATATCAAAATTTTGACTTCATATTCTTGATCAAAGGGCAAAATTCAGTGTGAAATGGGTCCAACCCCGATTTTAGAGCAATCATATCAAAATTTGAAAATCATAACATACGATTTATAAAGAGGTTCGGCACCTAAGGCATGACGTGTTAGGGGCGCGCCTCTGTGTATTGTATGGACTATTTTGTTGTTTCAGTTCAAGGCTCTTGGGTCTTGAGCATAAGTCTTCCCATATGTGAAAATACCTATACATAGCCTTACTTATCGACCATATCATACTAGATATTTTGCAATACTCTGTCAAAAACGTAGACAAGTATTTCACCAAAAATTCAAGTGTCAAATCTGTTTTCGGATCTTAAGGAAATCACTCAAGCTTCAAGTCTCTATTCCAATCTTCATCAAGAAATCCTCCAAAGTCATAGTATGTGGGTCTTAACCATTGGATTCTTTCATCCATGGTTCCCAAGTTTCCTCTTTTACCTAATTACATGTTTCCAAATTGATTTTTCTTATGGGTTTTCTATTATGAATTTAATTATGAACTATGTTTCGTTTTATGAAAGTGTGACTGTTTATGTATGTTTTGAGATCTTTGATCTATCTTGAGATTTGATGAAAGATTTTCATGTATATTGCATGAGGGTACTACCAAGTGTTGTTGGGATGTTTTACATTACATTTACTTGCATGATTTCATTCTTGAATTACATGTTTTAAAACTGGCATTACACACCCACCAGGTGTTTGATAAAATGTACAGTATAGGGTTCTTGAGCTATTGATGATTCATTGCATGGACTATTACTTGAATGACTTTATGATGATGAAAGGAAGGTATATATGTGTTGATTTCATAAAATATATCTATAGTGTTGCAAACGGACCACACCTAGTTGAGGGGGTGCTAGACCTCAATCACCATGGATGGAGGGGTGTAACAACCATCAACTAATTGAGGGGTTGATACCTCAATCACCATTAATAGCATAGTGTAACCACTATCGACCAATTGAGGGGTTTATATCTCAATCACCATAGATGGGAGGGTGTAACCATCATCAACGAATTCATAGGTTTATACCTCAATCACCATGGATGGAGGGGTGTAACCACCATCAACAAATTGAGAGGTTGATACCTCAATCACTATGGATAGTAGGGTGTGACAATCCATCCTAATATAGGTCTCTTAATACATATATAATATATTCTATATAAACGTATTTTGGAACAAGTATCATTCATGCAAGTCATATTGTTATATGCTCGTTCATTGCCTTATTATGCATTTTGATTACGGTGCCTATCTATTGTAGCATTGTATCCTACATACTTAGTACATTCAAATGCACTAACATATACTCTTTGCCTACATGATATTACCATGTAGAGACCAGAGCCCCACTTGATTATCCTCCTCATCAACGTGCCTAATGCGATATCTCAAAGCAAGTTGGTGAGTCCTCAACTTTAAGAACATACTTCTCTTGATTTATGCTATGTGTAGACTCTCTTCTATTTATTGTATGCTTTACTATGTGGATGAGCCTGACTTCTTGTCTTAGCCGTCACTAAATTCTATGCGTAGAGGTGTTGTTAGACAAGTTATGTAATGATGCTCTACTCTTGACTGTTTTGATGTTTTGTGATTTTAAGGATATCTTTAAGCATCGTATACCCTCTTCACTATCTCTTATTGTTGTTTTATTTCATTCGTGGCCAAGATGTGTAATAATTTATTAAGAGGCTTGATTAGGGTTCCTTCGGGTTCCCTATTTGACATGTCACGTCTACACCTTAGGCTTGGGTCATGACAAAATTTGTATCAGAGCATAATGTTGTTAATAGTCCTCGGCATCCAACACACCATGTCGATTAGAGTCTTATTCATAGTTGTGTTGTGCACCACAACTATGGTAAAAAGCTATGAGAAGTTCTAGAAAATGTTTCCCTTTTTCTCACTCTATGTCGTACTATAGAAGTTAATGTAAGTCCCCCGCTAATGATTGTTCTTTGCTACGCAAGATCATACCTAACACAAAAGGATGAAGAGCCTATACACCTGAGGAACAACTGGATGATGGTGAGCTTTGGGATGCTCTCACTTTGTTAGCTTATGTCATGGCTAATAAAGTCAACTAAGGGGCCTAAGCCTCTCATGCTACTACTCTAGCATCTCGGGTGTGGTATTTTATAAGGATGAACCCACCAAAATTCAATGGGTCTAAAGTGGATAAGGACCCTCAAGAATTTATTGATGAGGTTTACAAAGTGTTGGCTATCATGGGTGTGAGGTCGGAAGAGAAGGCAGAATTGGCGGCTTACCAACTCATGGGGGTGGCTCAAATATGGTACACTTAATGGATAGAGGAGAAGGGGAACAACAATGTAGTTCTACGAGAGGAATTTAAGATGTCTTTCCTCGACCGGTTCTCCCCTCTTGAGATTAGGGAGACCAAATGACGGAGTTCACAAATTTGAAGCAAGGGTCTATGAGTGTGCGGGGGTATGCCCTCAAGTTCAACTGACTCTCAAAATATGCTCCACACTTAGTTGCCGACTTGAGATCTAGAATGAATAAGTTTATGTTGGGTGTTTTTGAGATCTAGAATGAATAAGCAAGGGTCTGGAATGAATAAGTTTGTGATGGGTGAATAAGGACTGCCAGTCCATTATGTTGACTAGTGACATGCATTTATCCTGCTTGATAACTAATGCCAAAAGAATTGAGGTGGAGATATTGAGGAATAGAAGGGGTCATAAGGCACAGAAGGCCCATGATGATGCTCACGATCCAATAAGAAAGTGATTACTATCAGTAATTAACCTACTTGAAGGTTAGGGTCGAATCCATAGGGAATACAGGGTTTGACTACAAGAATTCACTATCAATAATTTAGAGTATATATAACTAAAATTTCTAAATGGGGGCAGGGGCAAATTTGTGATTTAAGAACAAACACAAAAATAAACACTATACTATAACGTGATAAAATAGTCAGTTTTCGGGATAACTTGGGAATTGTGTTCTCTATGGTTCATTAACTCGATTTCCTTACACAACATAACAACAATTGAAAATTTGCATATAGGATGTTAACTTAGATTCTTCCAGCCTTGTTGTAAAGGTGAATGTCGAATTTCACCATGGCGCTTGGTCGGCAACAATGGTGGGCGAACTAACCATTATCTATTGTCCTAGTCAACCTCCCCTTGGTTAGGTTTGGTTGATTATATAAGAATATATCAATCAAATTCTATCATCTACTTCCCTTTTCTTATTCGTCAAAACCTTGGTCAGGACCATGATAGTAGGCAGTGTTTGGTGTTGGCCACCACCAAACAACAGTTATAATGAAAAGAAATAGACAATACATATAAAACCCCAATCATAGAAATGCAGTAGACCTGGGTCATCTCAAGTCAACTAGCCATGGTTCCCACAACCCCAAGTTGTGGGTGCTTAGCTACTTATGGCTAAGGCAAAACCAACAAAAATGAAAATATAAGACATAGTTGAGAATTTTACCCAATCCAATGAAGATTAAAGATACTACAAGTTGCAAATCACAAGCTTGATAGATTGATAATGAGTACAAAGCAAGATTTGCAATCCCCAAAAGTGGTTTTTTCAAGAGAAAATTAAAATCTAATCTAAAACCCTAGAATGTTCTTGAGAGAATATTAAAATTCACATTCAATGTTCACAATCTGGGATTTCCGTAAATAAAATCCTAACGTAAAGTATTTACGGTGTCTACAAATTAACCCAAAATATTACACAGAAAAGACAGCTAACAGCTGATATGCCTCATAGGTACAACTTGTAGGGTGATTTACGATTCATAATCATGGTCTTGTATTAGGTTCTTGGCATTTTGGACTCAACTGGTATGATTCATTGCTTGGGCTATGACTCGTATACTTTTCTCATTATCTAGGCCTTCAGTTGTTGGTCCAAAGATTTGGCTCTCTGTTTCTTGCTACGAGTCCACTTACATGAGTCATAGTAAGACTTATGGTTCATAGCATGGCCTTGTAGAGCTGACCTCCACTTAGCAAATTTTTTAATTTTGATCTCTGTTTTTTGCTACAGGATCACTATATGACTCGTAGCTTAGGCTATGACTCATAGGTGAGCTCGTACGTCCTGTGCTTTAGCAAATTATGCAATTTTCCTTGAAAATCATGCCAACCTACTTTTTCAGCAATGACAACAGAAAAACACATAAAAAACATAAGAATTAGCATTAAGAACTGACAATACTCCTTGTCTTAGGCATCAAATATGTTGTATTGTGATAGCACATCAGCCTACTTTGATGGTAAGTTCCAAATTCCCAAGGGTTGAAGGTTTCGTCAAGGCCAAGGGTCTTCTCATACTCCTAATATGAGATTTCCCAATGACAACCCAAGAATCCAAGGTGATAGAGTTGCGTAGTCTGCTGCTATATGTCCAAAATAGAGGGGAGGCCATAGTGGCCCATGTTTGAGGGACACTAATGCTTACTATAGTTGTGGAGATATGGGTCACAGGAAGATTGATTGTCCTTGTAATCAAAACATGGTTAAGGATGTTCATCTACAAGGCTGGCATGCTAATGCAGTTCCATTAGGAAGAGGAGGCCAACAAGGTGGTGCACCAAGGCACAATCAATTCTATGCACTTCAAGGTAGGGAAAGGGTTGAGATGTGCCCGATGTCATCACCAGTATGTTAAATATCTTTGCTTGTTATGTGTATGCATTGATAAACTCGGATGCGACACTTTGTTTTCATACTCCCATTATTTCCAAAAAGTTTCATGTTGAACTCGAATGGTTGTGTGAGTCTTACAAGGTGTCTACTCCTATTGGTGCATCTATTATTGCTAGAAAGGTCTGTAGACATTTTTCTATTTGCATCTTGAATAAAATATTGCCTTGTGATCTTGTTGAGTTGGATATGGTTAATTTTGATATCATTCTTGGGATGGATTAATTGCATGCATATTATTCCTTTATTGATTTTAGAAACCATAGGGTCAAATACCAATTTCTAAATCAACTCGTCCTTGAGTGGGTGAGTCATGATGTGTTGGTCAAGGGTTGGATTATCTCTTGCATTAAAGCCCAAAAGTTGATCTCTAAGGGGTGTCTCTATCATCTTGTGAGGGTTAATGATGTTGAGTCCAAGGTACTTCGTATAGAGTTAGTTTTGGTGGTAAATAAATTCCTTAATGTCTTCCCAAATGACCTTCTCGGTGTTTCTCCTAAAAGGAAAATAGATTATGGCATAGACCTCCTTCCCAATACTCAACCCATTACCATTCTCCCTTACCGTATGGCCTCGGAAGACTTAAAAGAGTTGAAGGAGCAATTGAGGGGCTTAGTGGAGAAGGGTTTTATTAGGCCCACCAATCACCTTAGGGTGCACCACTGTTGTTTGTGAAGAAGAAGGATGATACTCTTGAAATGTCGAGTGACTGCCGGCAACTTAATTGGGTCACCATAAACTACCAATGATTGATGATTTATCTGACCAACTTCAAGGGGCAAGTCACTTCTCTAAGATTGATCATTGATCTGGCTATTATCAAGTGAAGGTGAGGGAGTGTGTCATTCCCAAGATGGCCTTGTAGACTAGGTATGGGCATTATGAATTTGTGATTATGTCTTTTGGGTTGACCAATGCACCAACTATCTTCATGGATCTTATGGATAGGGTCTTTAAACCCTACCTTTGATTTGTTTGTGGTGGTCGTCATTGATGATATCTTGATCTATTCTTATAGTGATAAAGAGCATGTAAGTCATTTGAGGGTGGTATTATAAAAATTGATGTAGGAAAAGTTGTATGCCAAGTATGAGAAATGTGAATTTTGGTTGAAAGAGGTTGCTTTTCTAGGTTATGTGGTGTCGAGGGATGGTATGAAAATGGATACTAAGAAGATGGATGTGATTAAAAATTGGTTAGACTATTGACTGCATCGGACATTAGAATCTTCTTGGGCTTAGCAGGTTACTACCAGAGGTTTGTGCATCGGTTCTTTTCTATTACTTCTCCTATGTCTAAGTTGACTCTAAAGAAGTCTAAGTCTGTGTGGACCGATGAGCATGAAAGGAGTTTCCAAAACATGTAGGATAAGTATATGTATGCTCCTATCTTGTCCCTACCAGAAAATTTGGAAGGGTTTGTTGTATCTTATGATGCCCCCAAGATTGGTTTGGTTTGTGTGTTGATGAAAAATCTTAAGGTAATAGTCTAGGATTCTTGGCAACATAAGGTGCATGAAAAGAATTATACTACTCATGATTATGAATTGATTATTGTGGTATTTGCATTGAAAATTTTCCATCATTATTTATATGGGGTGCATGTTAATGTATTGACAGATCATAAGAGTCTTTAATATATGTTCACTGAAAAAGATCTCAACCTGAGGCAATGAAGGTGGTTAGAGCTTGTTAAGGATTATGATATGAGTGTGCTTTATCATCCCGATAAGGGTAATATTATGCAGATGCTTTGAGTAGACTGTCTATGGGTAGCCTAGCCCATGTTGATAATGGGGGCAAGTAGATGGCTAGGGAGGTTCATCAGTTAGATAGATTGGTAGATAGGTTGGAAGAGCTTGACAATGGTAGTATTGTGGTTGTTGATAGTTCAAAATCTTCCCTGGTTGATAAGATAAAAGAAAAGCAAGATCTTGACCATTCCTTGTTAGAATTAAAGGTTTTGGTGAAAGAGGGCAAGGTGAATGTTTTCTCCCAATGGGGAGATAGTCCCCTTACGTACCAAGGTAGGTTGTGTGTGCCTAATGTTGATGATTTGAGAGAGAAGATTCTTGATGAGGCTCATAACTCTCCTTATTCTATTCATCACGGTTCTACAAAGATGTATAGAGATTTGAGAGATATGTTTTGGTGGATAGGTAGGAAGAAAGACATTGACAAATTTGTATCTAGTTGCCATAGTTGTCAACAAGTCAAAACCGAACACAAAGTCCAGGTAGCCTAACCCAAGATATTGAGATTCCTACTTGGAAGTGGGAAGAAATCGATATGGATTTGGTTGTTGGGTTGCCTAAGACTAGAAAGGGTTTTGATTCTATTTGGGTTGTGGTTGATAGGCCAACAAAGTCGGCTCATTTCCTACCAATTAAGGCTACTATGGGGCCAAAGACTATGCTAAATTATACATTCATGAGTTGATCAGATTACATAGGGTGCCCTTGTCTATCATATCAAATTGTGCTGCTCAATTCACTTCTCACTTTTGCAAGTTATTCCAAAGAGGTCTTGTAACCAAGGTAAAGCTTAGTGCTGTCATTCACCCTCAAATGGATGACCAAGCTGAAAGAACTATCCATACTATTGAGGATATGCTTAGGGCTTATATGTTGGTCCTTATATGGTGATGAGGAGTATTGGTAAGGTGGCCTATGAGTTGGAATTGCCTAGTGAAATGGACTTGGTTCATCCGTTTTTTCATGTGTCTATGTTGAGGAAATATGTGGGCGACCCGAATGCTATTGTCCCATCGGATGTTGTTGGTGTTATTGAAGACAAACTATCTTGTGAAGAAATTCTAGTAGAGATCTTAGATAGACAAGTGAAGAGATTGAGGAACAAGGGATGTCGCTTTCTTTAAGGTCCTTTGGAGTAATCAACATGTCGAAGGTGATACATAGGAGGCCGAGGCGGACAAGCAAAAGTAATATTCCTAGTACTTCCATTCCGTTCAAGCCTAAGGTACTAATTCTATATCTTTTATATGACTTAATGTCTCATGTATTAGCCTTATATGTCATATGTATGAATTCATGTTTATGTTGACAAGTTCATGGTGATTTTTACACTTATGATTGAGATTTTGAAAATGGTATTTAAGTTTGTTGATGCATTCTTGTTGGGTCTGGTTCCTTTATGATTACTCTTCTTTTGTACACTTCTTTGACATTCTTGGGTGAATGTTCCCAATGGGGAGATATTGAAACGACCCCATAAAGTGCCCGAAAATATGCCCCGAAAGTGCCTAAAATTATAATTTCCATATATCTCTAAATTCGTGCATGATATCAAAAATTCGACTTCATATGATTGATTAGAAGGCAAAATTAATTGGGTAATGGGTCTAACCCAATTTTTGAGCAACCATAAAAATATTTGAAAATTGTAAAATGCAATTTCCAAAGAGCTTTTCGCGCCAAAGGCGCAACACGTTAAGGGCATGCCTCTATGTATTTTCTAGAGTGTTTTGTTGTTTCTATACAGGGCTCTTGGGTCATGTGCCTAACTCTTTCCATAGGTGAAAATACCTATAATTAGACATATACTCTCTCATAAACTTAGACAAATATTTCACCCAAAATTCAAGTTTCAAATCTCTTTACGGATGTTAAGGAAATCACTCAAGCTTCAAGTCTCCATTCTAATCTTCATCAATATATTCTCCAAAGTCAAGTTATGTGGATTTCAACTATTGGGTCCTTTCACCCATGGTGCCCAAGCTTCCTTTTTACCTAAATTACATGTTTCCAAGTTGGGTTTTCTTATGGGTCTTCCAAGTTGACTATGAACTATGTTTGGATTTTGTGAAAGTGTGACTGTTTATGCATGTTTTGAGCTATGAATCTTTGATCTATCTTGACATTTGATGAAAGATTTTCATTTATCTTGCATGAGGGTTGTACCAAGTGTTGTTTGGTGGTTTTACATTACATGTACTTGCATGATTTCACTCTTGAATTACGTATTTTAAAACTAGCATTACATACCCACTAGGTGTTTGATAAAATGTTCAGTTTAGGGTTCTTCAGCTATTGATGATTCATTGTATGGCCTATTACTTGAGTGACTTTATGATGAAAGGAAGGTATATGTATGTTGTTTTCACAAAATATATCTATAGTATTACAAGTTGACCACACCTACTTGAGGGGGTGCTAGACCTCAATCACCATGGATGGCGGGGTGTAATAACCATCAACTAATTGAGGGGTTGATACCTCAATCACCATTAATAGCATGGTGTAACCACTATTGACCAATTGAGGGGTTGATATCTCAATCACCATAGATGGTAGGGTGTAACCATCATCAACCAATTCATAGGTTGATACCTCAATCACCATAGATGGAGGGGTGTAACCACCATCAACCAATTCAGGGGTTGGTACCATGGATGGAGGGGTGGAACCACAATCAACTAATTTATGGGTCGATATATCAATCACCATGGATGGTAGGGTGTAACCACCATCTACCAATTAAGGGGTTGGTACCTCAATCACCATAGATAGTAGGGTGAGATAATTCATCATAATGTGGTTCTCTTACTACACATGTAATATATTCTATATAAGGATATTTTACCTCAAGTATCATTCATGTATTCTATATTGTTATATGTTCATTCATTGCGTTATTATGCATTTTGATTATGTTGTCTATCTATTATAGCATCGCATCCTACTTAGTATATTCAGATATACTAACACATACTCTATGCTTACATAATGTTACCATGTAGGGACCGGAGCCGCAGTTGATCATCCCTCTCCTTCATATGGCTAGTGCAATATCTCTCAAACCTGTTGGTGAGTCCTAAACTTTGGGGACATACTTCTCTTGATTTATGCTATTTATAGACCCTCTTCTCTCTGTAGTATGCTCGAATATGAGGGTGAGCCCGATTGCTTGTCTTAGCCCTGGTTAAGTTCTATGTTTAGAAGTGTTGTTGGACAAGTTACGTAATGATGCTATAAGCTTGGCTCCCTTTGACTCTTTTGATGTTTTATGATATGATGGATGTCTCTTAGCCCTATATCCCATTTTACTATCTCTTATTTTTGTTAATTATTGGTTTTACGACTAAGAATGTGTAATAATATGTTAAGTGGCTCCCATTCACCGTGTTACGTCTAGAACGTAGGCTTGGGTCATGACAAAGAGGATCCTCAAAACATCATTAATGAGATATGAAAGAACTTGAACGATATTCATGCTATTGAAATTGAGGGAGTTAAGATAGCTTTATTCCAACTCAAAGATAT
Source organism: Solanum sejunctum (assembly GCA_025642045.1). NCBI lineage: Eukaryota > Viridiplantae > Streptophyta > Magnoliopsida > Solanales > Solanaceae > Solanum > Solanum sejunctum. The sequence goes on along the minus strand of JAOTQJ010137437.1, from coordinate 18,831 downwards.
GGGTAGTGTTTGGTACAACCAATAAGAGGAAAGTTGTGGTGAGGATATAAAGTCTGCAGTATGGGATGAGTTGAGAGTGCATTCCTTGATGACTTCTTTTTCGTAGTCTTGAGGGAAACCAAGGTTGAAGAGCTTATGAATCTAAATCAAGACAGATGATTGTGAAGGAGGACAAAATAAAGTTTATTAAACTATACATATGTTCTCTTGAAATGGTCCCAAATGTCAAAGCCAATATGAGAAAATTTGCCTATAGAGTAGGGAAGCACGTGAAGAAGGAGTCCAAGTCATCGCATCTTATTTTGGATATGGATATCTGTAGTTTTATAGTGTATCCTCAATAGGTTGAGAATGAAGGAAGAAAGATAGAGAGGAACACTAATGTCACATCCCCAAAAGGATTCCCTAGGCATGGTCGACACTCAGAAACTATTGTTGCTTTTCAAGCAAACCACTTGACTCAATTAACTCATTCAATCATCAGATGACTCAATGAAATAAAACAAAGTACTCAAGCAGACATTAAAATTATAATATAAAATAGTTTGCACGACTTTTCTTATTAAAATTACTCAGTATTTTAATTTGAATAATAATAATAATAATAATAATACTCATTTCTAAAATTTTACTCAATTCAATACTCATTCAAAAAAAAAGTGGAGGTGAGGCCCGTGAACGAACTGAAACAACCCCAAAAGGTTCCCAAAAATATGCCTCATAAGTTCCCAGAATCATAATTTATATATATCACAACATATATGTGTGGTATCGAAATTTCAATTTCATATTCTTGATTAAATGGTCACATTGAGTGGGGAATGGATCTAACACAAAATTGAGGGGTTTGTACCTAAATCGCCTATCAAAGGTGTGGTAGACCTTGGATATTCTATATTGATTGTCACTTCTTACACACGTATTATGTTCTATATAAGCCTGATTTCATCTAAGCATCATCCATGCATGTCAAATTGCTATACGCTTGTTCACTGCCTATCTTTAAGCATTTCAATATTGCTTATCTCTTGTTGCATTTTATCCTACATACTTAGCAGATTCAAACGTACAAGCACATACTCTATGCCTACATAATGTCACCATGTATGAACAAAAGCCTAGCTTAATCATCCTCCTTTTGTACATGGCTAGTACGATATTTCTCAAGATAGTTGGTAAGTCCTCAATTCCAAGTGCGATATCTCTTGCTCTTATGGCCTAACAAATATTCATTATAAGGCAATATTTGTGGATTTTATAGTTGGGTTACCCAAGACTAGGAAGGGTTTTGATTTTATTTGGGTTGTGGGTAATAGAATGACAAAGTTGGCTCATTTTCTACTGGTTAAGACTACTGCCGAAGACTATGCTATATTGTACATTCATGAGTTGGTTAGATTGCATGGGTTGCCCTTATCTATCATATGCTATCGTGGTGCTCAATTTATCTCTCACTTTTAGAGGCCCTTCCAAAGAGATCTTGGTACCACGGTTAAGCTTACGACGACCTTTCACCCTCAAACGGATGGCCATGCCTAAAAAACTATCCAAACTCTTGATGTAATGCTTAGATCTTATGTATTGGAGTTTAAGGGTAGTTGGGATAATCATCTTCTATTGATTGAATTAGCTTATAATAATATCCATCATTCTAGTATTGGTATGCCTCCTTTTGAGGTCATATATGGTAAACTTTATAGGTCCCTGGTTAGCTAGTTTGAGGTAGGTGAAATGGCCTTGTTGGGTATGAATATGGTTATAGAGGCTGTGTAGAGGTAAAGTTGATTAGGGAAAGGTTGAAAATAGCCCAAAGTTGTCAAAAGTCCTATGCCGATGTGAGGAGAAAGGAACTTGAATTTAAGGTTGGTGATTGGGTCTATTTGAATGTCTCACCCAGGATAGGTGTGGTTTGTTTTGGTAGGAAGAGTAAATTTATTCCAAGATTGATTGGCCCTTATAGAGTGTTGAGAAGGATTGGTAAGGTGTCCTATAAGTTAGAGTTTCCTAGTGAAATACACTTTTATCCGGTCTTTCAGGTGTCTATGTTAAGGAATTGTGTGGGTGACCCAAGTGCTATTGTACGATTGGTTATTATAGGGGTAGTGGTAAACAATTTGACTTATGAGGAGGTTTCGGTAGAAATTTTTGATAAACAATTAAAGAGGATAAGGAACAAGGACGTTCCTTCCGTCAAGATTCTTTGGAGAAACCAACAAGTTGAAAGTGCTACATGGGAAGCCGAGGTGGACATAAAAAGTGATATCCCTATCTCTTCTATCCTACTCCAGTCTAAGGTATTAATCCCAAGTCCTTTATATGATTTCAAGTCCTATGTATCAGCCCATATGTCAATTTATGCATTCATTTTTATGTTGACAAGTTTATGGTGATTTTGACACTTATGTTGAGATTTTGAAATGATGGTTAAGTGCATTATTTAATACATGTAGTAGGCTGAACTCATCTTTATTACTTCTCATCTATACATTTTGTTGACATTCAGGGATAAACATTCCAAAGGGAGATATATTGAAATGACCCCAAAAAGTGCCTGAAAATGTGCCTCGAAAGTGTCTATAGTAGTAATTTCCATATATCTCAAAATTCATGGGTGAAATCGAGTATTTGACTTCATGTTCTTGTTCAAGTGTAAATATTGAGTGGGAAATGGGTATAACAAGAATTGTAGAGGACCCATAGCGAAAAACTAATTTTCCCAATTCCGCAATTGTAGTAGCAGTTCGTGACTGCTCTGCGGTGTGGACCTATCACTAAGCAGTGTATGTCGTTGCCATTTTTTTTATCTTGGCCTAAGGCTTTGGGGTCTTAGGTCTAAGCCTTTCTATTCGTAAAAATACCTATACTTAGCCATATTTCAACACCATATCATACAAAACATTCCCAATACTCTATCAAATATTTAAACAAATATTTCACTCAAAATTCAAGTGCAAAAACTCATTTCGGATCTGAAGGAATTCACTCAAGCTTTAAGTTCTCCTCTCAATATTCATCAATGAATTCTCCAAAGTTAAGGTATATGGCTTTCAACCATTGGCTCCTTTCACCCATGGTGGCCAAGGTTCCTTTTTACATAAATTTCATATTTCTAAGTTTATTTATATATAGGTCTTACTTACTATGATTTTGACTATGAATCAAGTTGACGTTTCATAAAAGTGTGACTGTTTCCATGTTTTAAGCTATGAATCTATGATTTATCTAGAGATTTCATCAAGGGTTTTGATGTATATGACCTGAGGGTATTACCATGTATTGGTGGGTTGATTTACTCCAAGTTTTGTTACTTGATTTCACTCTTGAATTGCAAGAGTTTACACTAGCATTAAACACCTGTCAAGTGTTTGATAAAATACCCAGTTTTGGATTCTTGAGTTATTGATGATCTATTATATGACTTATGAATTGAAGAACTTTATGTTGATGAAAAGAAGGTATATATGTGCTGATTTCATGGAAAGTACCTATATTATTCTGAGTTGACCATACCAAGTTGAGAAGGGGTAAATTGCCTCAACCTTCTTGTTGGGGAGTGGTATGCCCATTAACAAATTAAGTGGTTCACACCTTAATCACTTGGGACGGGGGTGGTCATGCCGTGAACCAATTGGGGTTGATTACCCAATCACTTGGGATGGGGGTGGTCTTGTTATCAACCAATTGGGGGTTGAACCCTTAATTCTTGGGACAGGGGTGGTCATGTCGTCAACTAATTGAGGGGTTGGTACCTCAATAACCATTTATGGTAGGGTGTAATAACCATCAACCAATTAAGGGGTTGATTCCTCAATCACTTCCAATTGGTGTTCTTCCTTGGATTGGAAGTACTAAGTCTTCTTGGTCTATAATGATCGTCTCTTCCTACACATGTAGTATGTTAGATATAAGTTTGTTTAACTTCAACCATCATTCATACATGTCAGATTGTTATTATGCTATTCATTACTTATGATATTACATTTTGCCTATGTGGCTTATCTCTTGTTGCATTGTATCCCACATACTTAGTACATTTAAACATACTAACACATACTTTATGACTTACATGATATTATCATATACGAACTGGAGCTCCTCACAATCATCCACTTACTCCCCGTAGCTATTACTATCTCATAGAAGCATGTTGATGAGTTCTCAACTCCGAGGACATACTTCTCTTGATTTATGCCATGTACTGACTCTCCTTATATTGGAAACTTATGGTTATGAGGGTGATCCTAGAGATTGTCTTGGCTCCTTCTCCTATCTACATATTAAATGTGTTTTTGGAACATTATGATATATTAATGTTATACTTTGACTTTCTATGTATCTATGGTATCCACTATGTCCCTTAGTCCCATTTCCCCTTTATACTAACTCTTTGATGTTGTACAACTGCTTCCCTGACCAAAGATATGTAATGATATGCCAAAAGGCTTGTTTGGGGTCCCTTTAGGTTCCTTATTTGTCATGTCACGTCTAGGTCTTAGGCTTGGGTCGTGACAAACTTGGTATCATAGCATTAGGTTCTTAATAGTCCTCAGCATCCAACATATCACATCAATTAGAGTCTTGTTCATGGTTGTGTTATACACTAGAACTATGAGCAAGAAGCTATGAGGCATTTTAGGAATGTTTTCCTGCTTTTTGATCAATGTCGTACTATAGAGTTAAGGTAAGGCCTTCCCCTAATGAATGTTCTTTGCTATTCTAGATCATGCCTAACATAAGAGGAAGAAGCACCTATACACCCGAAGAATAACTATCTCATGGAGAGCTCCAAAATTGTCTCACCTTCCTAGCTCAAGTCATGGCTAATCAAGTGAATCAAGGGGACCAAGCCCCTCATGCTCCTACTCTGGCATCTTGAGTGAGGGACTTGATGAGGATGAACCCTCAAGAGTTTAATGGGTCTAAAGAGGATTAGGACCCTCAAGTATTTATTGATGAGCTGTATAAGGTGTTGGCCATCATAGGTGTTAGGTTAGAGGAGAAGGCAGAGTTGGCAGCTTACCAACTCATGGGGATGGCTCATATATAGTTTACCTAATAGAAGGAGGAGAAGGGTAACAATAATATGATACTTTAGGAGGAGTTTAAGGAAATATTTCTTAGTCAGTTCTTCCCTTTTGATCTTAGAGTGTGAGGGAGTAAGCCCTTACTTCAACCAACTCTCTAAATATTCTCCACACTTGGCTATCAACCCGACGTCTAGAATGAATAAGTTTGTGATGGGTGTATCCGATTTGTTGAATAAGGAGTGTTTGGCCGCTATGTTGATTAGCAACATGGATTTGTCCTGACTAATGACTTATGCTAAACATTGGAGGGGGAGAAGTTGAGAAAGAGAAGGCGTAATGAGGCCAAGAGGAACAATTTTTATGTTAAGTTCCAAAGTCCTAAGGGTGGCCAATTTCATCAAGGCCAAGGATCTTCTCATGCTCCTAATAGATGGTTTACCGATAACTACCAAAGGACATAAGGTGATGGTGGTGTGGTGCCTAACATAATATGTCCAAAGTATGGTAGGGTTCATGGTGGCCCATGTTTGAAGGACAGCATTGCTTGTTTTGGTTGTGGTTAAGTGGGGCATAAGGTGATGGACAAGTAATTGCAGCAAGGGTAAAGTTGTTCATCCGCAAGGTTGGGGTGCAAATGTGATTCATTTGGGGAGAGGAGGATAACAAGGCGGTGCCCCAAAGTACAATCTTTTCTATGTACTCCAAGAAAGATAAGGGGTTAATGAGGTGCTCGATGTCGTCACCGATACGTTAAAAGTCTTTGATTATGATTTGTATACATTGATAGACCTGGGTGCCACTCTTTCTTTTGTTACTCCTTTTGTTGCCAAAATGTTTCATGTTGAGTCGAAATTGTTGTGTGAATCTTATGAGGTGTCTACTCCTATTGGTGCATCTATTGTTGCTAGAAATGTCGATAGAAATTATCCCATTTGCATCTTGCATTAAATATTTCCTTGTGATATTGTTGAGATGGTTATGGTGGATTTTGATATCATTCTTGGGATAGATTGGCTGCATGCATATTATGTATCTATTGATTGTAGAACACATAAGGTCAAATTCAAATTCCTAAATAAGCCCATCCTTGAGTGGGAGAGTCATGATGTTGGGGTCAAGAGTAGGTTTATCTCTTGCATTAAATCCCAAAAATTGATTTCTAAGAGATGTCTCTATCATCTTCTGAGTGTTAGGGATGTTAAGTCTAATGTCTTTCCCACAGAGTCGGTTCTGGTGGTTAATGAGTTCCTAGATGTGTTCTCTAGTGACTTTCCTAGTGTTCCTCTCGAAAGAGAAATAGATTTTTGCATAGATCTCCTTCCCGATACTCAAACTATGTCTATTCGTCCTTACCAGTTGCCCCCGATAGAGTTAAAGGAGTTTAAAGAACAATTAAAGGATTTGTTGGATAAGGGTTCTATTAGGCCTATCCAATCACCTTGGGTTGTACCAGTGTTCTTTGTGAAGAAGAAAGATGGTTCTCTTAGAATGTGCAATGACTACTGGTAAATTACTAGAGTCACCATCAAGAATAAGTACCCTCCACAAAGGATTGATGATTTATTTGAACAACTTTAAGAGGCTAGCCACTTCTCTAAGATAGATCTTTGATTCGGGTATTATCAAGTGAAGGTAAGGGAGTGTGACATTCCTAATACGACCTTCTGGACTATGTATGGACATTATGAATTTGTGGTTGTGTCTTTTGGGTAGACCAATACACTAGATATCTTCATAGATCTTATGGATAGGGTCTTCAAACACTACCTTGATTTGTCTGTCTTGTTTTTAATTGATTATATCTTGATCTACTCTTATAGTGAGGAGAAGCATATGGGTCATTTAAGGGTGCTGCTACAAAAATTAAACTAAGAGAAGTTGTATGCTAAGTTTGAAAAGTGTGAATTTTGGTTGAAAGAGGTTGCCTTTCTAGGTAGTCATGTTGAGGGATGGTATTAAGGTGGATCCTAAGAAAATAGAGGTGATTAAAAATTGGCCTAGATGTTTAACCTCGTCGGCCATTAGAAGCTTCTTGGTCTTAGCAGGTTGTTACCAGAGGTTTGTGAATGAGCTGTAACACCCCACATTTTACATGTACTAATACTACGTAAATAAATCATGTTATGGTTTGGTCAAATTAGCATCAATTCTTGAATGTGCTTGAATCTTGTGTTAATGGGTGATATGTGAGTCAAAATGCTTAAGAGGATCGAGGATATATACGTGGTGGTATTAAATTGAGGATATATCATCTCTAAGGTAAGTAGAATAATTGAGATTATTGTATGACTTAATAATCTAGTAGGTGAATCACCTACTTACTTAGCTTAAAATTGATAGCTAAATGGAGATGAGGCTCGACACCGAATTTGTTCAAGTTCGATTATGAATAGATTCCACGTTAAGGATGTAACTTTGGCCCATATGTTAGTATCATATATGGACCTTATTTTCAGTCCAAGAAGAATTTTAAAACGTTTTAAGTACACTACAAACCACTTGGCCATTTGGACCCAAAACCAACTAAGAACAAAGCTGGAAATTGGCAGCAAAGGTCCATCATATTTGAGACCCAATTAACCCAATTTTGGAGGATAAGATACTGAATTATTAGACTATTAATGGGTGTTATTATCAGGTCTAAAGTCGAGGACAAAGCTGGCCAAATGTATCTTTAAAAACTGGTCAAGGTGCAGCACTAAATCATTCCACTAGGAAATAAAGTTTCAGCTTTCTTAAAGTATTTTGTCTTCTCTATAATTCACTTTACCAAGCTGCAAACTCAATTGTCTAAGGCTTTTTGAAGGTAATCCAGAACATATAAGGCAAAGGTAAGAAATTATAGTTGTGCATTTAGTATCATTTCTTCATAAAAAACAAGAACTATATGATAGTATCTTTGCTGGAAATTTGCTAGAAATTCTGGACAGCTTGTGTGCAGAAAGTTGCTGCACACTTCCCTTTTTTTTTTGGTGACTTCTATATGGTTTTTGGGATTTGTTATGAAGAGAATTTTATGTTCTTAACATGGTTCAAGTTATAGATATTACTAGTATGGTTTCTTCATGTAAAACAAGAAGTATATGCTATTATGTTATGTTGGAAATTTTGGACAGCATATGTCCCTAAGTATTGTTGTGAACATTTCTTGTTGTTCAAGAGGATTTTCTCCTAATTGGTTGGATGAAATATGAAGTAAGGCTTATTTTCTAACAATATATAGGTTGTTAGTAATTAAGCTACTGCACCACCTTTACAGTCCACAAAGATGAGTTGTTTTACAATGTTGTAATTTCACTCTTAAAAGAAACTTGGGAGCTGAACATTATAATATGTTGTTCCACGACTTTCACCTATTTTGGGACTATTTTTGGACTAGTTAAATACTGGTTTTATATATAATAATGTTGGATACAATTTTGGTAAAGCTAAAGCAAGTTTGGGAATTGTTGACGTCGAAGTGTGGTGAAAGGATGTAACATTATGCTGCTTGTTTGTATGTTGTGAAGAATTGTTATGTAGGCTGTTGTAGGATAGTTAAGGGTATAAAAATAAGTTATACATGACATGTACATAAAAATGGTTATTATAAAATACGTTTATAAGTGAAAAGTTTGAAGAAATGTCTTTGTGTCATTAGTTGAAAGCTTGCTGTCCGGGTGATCTTTTTTATTATATTGGACTTCATAGAAGTGTCGTGTTGCTGCTAATACTAATCTTATTGCTTAATATAATATAGCTAAATATTTGAGGGAAACCACAGCCACTTCAAGGCAGTAACGAGGTCATATAAAGAGGTATGTAAGGTTACTTGATTTCGCATCACTTGGCATGAAACATAGATCCTTCGGTAGGCAAAGGCATTTATCTACACCAACATAACAATCAGCCATACCTCCAATATTTCACATGTTCATATGCTTTCATATATGTAGTTACATTCAAATCTACATATATACGTGGATACCAAGTACATAAGTTCTTGTTGCCAACAAAGTTCATGATTTGTTTCATTTCACACGCATTTAATTGTTTATGTAACATACTCTCTTCATTGCCATCATGTCTTGTACAATTATTTGCATGTCACATGTTGCATATATGGCCTTATAATGTTATGACGACCAAAAGAATAATCTTAAAGGTAACTGAAAGATAAAGTATAATGTTTTGATGGGTGGTATCTCGAGGGGTTAAGGAAGAACCTAGCGAGGGGCGATCCCATATCCTGAGGGGTGGAAGAATCACCTAGCAAGGGAAAATCTTATCACGTGTGATAGCACGAGGGGTTGAGGAAAAACCTAGCCAGGGACGATCTCGATATAGTTTACCACTGATTAGTTAGTCATTTATAGTACATGATGTGCACAATTATATAGTAAAGGTAAAGTAATATAAAGAAGATAAAGTACTAGATCCCAAAGTGTAATTAAAGGTAGTCTATTATTCGCTATCAGTGCATAGTTTCATTTAAGTTATATTTCATGTATAGTATTTTCTGCCTTATAGATTTAGTACATTATCTCGTACTGAGTGCCTTCCTCGGACCTGCATTTCATGCTGCAGGTGCAGGTGCTAGTAGATCTCCCCAATAGAGTACAGGACATTTAGATGTTGTTACTATGCTCCAGGTTGCTTCGGAGCTTTGTGTGTGTTTAGCTCTTATATGTTTATATTAAAATTCAGATGTGGCCTGTCCCAAACATTTGCAGATACATTTTCTTGACTAAAGGCTTTATAGACTATGTAAAGTTAAAGTGTGGTCATGTCTCGTACTTTAGACACTATGGCCTTGATGGCCTAGTCATACACATCTCCTTTTAGCTTGTTATTATCATTTATCTCCCTAGAAGCATGCCAAGTATAAAAATTTCCTTATAATATATATACAAGTGCACAGATATAGGTTGGTTCTCCTGAGCCTTACGGAAATAGGTTCCAGTCCGCCCTAACGAGACTTTGGGGTTTGACAAAAGTGGTATTAGAGCGGGTCATCCTAAGGAGTCTATAAAGTCGTGTCAATGTAGAGTCTTGTTTATCAATATGTTGTGCACCACATTTATAAGCAGGAGGCTATGTGGCATTTATGAGTTGTTACTTTTCTTTCATTCTTTAGATCGTGCCATAGAGCTAGGTGAATTATATCTAACTCCTGGATTCTTTTGTACATCGAGCAAGTATGCCAGAAACTAGAAAGAATAAAGGTAAAGGAAAGGAAGTAGAAGTGGGGTCTAGTTTGCGTAGTCATATGAGACAACAAAATGATGCTCAATATAAGTCCCTGTTATGTGCATCTTTAACCCCTTCAGCTCCTGATGAACCCAGGAATAGTGATATTCCTACAGGACCACCTATAGATGCTATAGTGCTGGATTTGAGAAATGTGGTTCAACTACTGACTCGTATAGTTGCTGGCCAAAGACAGGAAGGTCTAGTTATGGGTGCAGGTGGTACAAATAGGGTAGCTGGCGTGAGGATATGGGACTTCCTTAATTTGGACCCTCCATCCTTCACTGGGTCTGATCCTAATGAAGATCCCCAAGACTTCATTGATCAGATTCAGCGCACTTTTTATATTATGCATATCAGTGGGACAAAGCTATTGAGTTAGCAGCATATCGGTTGAAGGGTGTGTATATATTCTGGTATGAAACATGGAAGCAGTCCAAAGATATTGATGCACCCCCGACTACCTGGAAGGATTTCAAAGAGGCCTTTCTTTACCATTACTTGCCATTGGAGATTTGAGAGGCCCATGCAGATCAGTTCCTGAATCTCCACCAGGGGAATATGAGCGTGAGGGAGTATAGCCTCCAATTTAACTCCCTCTCTAGGTATGCTCTTCATGTGGTTGCTACTATGGTAGATAGAGTTCATCGGTATGTGGATAGATTGGATACGTATCTGGTCATAGACTATACTATTGCTTCCTTGAGTAAATATATGGACATAGCAAGGATGCAAGCTTTTGTGCAGAAATTGGAGGACCAAAGGCAGAGAAGGAGGACACAGGAGTCAAAAAGTGTGCAATCTAAGAGGACCAGGTCTTTAAGGTAGCTTACACCATCCCAAGGTGAGTTTAGGCCTCGGTTTTCTAATATACTGCCTAGGCCATAATTTTCCTATTCTGCAGCCAGTGCTTCGCCACAACTTCAAGGGTCTAGAATTAATATTTTTGTCAACGAGGTGAGGGACAAGGTTCATAGACAATAGGAGGATCGATAGGACAGCTAATAACTCCTAGGAATCCCTATAAACAATGTGGAAGAAGTCATCCGAGTATATATCATTTTGGGACAAGTATTTGTTATTGGTGCTGTACGCCAGGGCACATGATGAGAGATTAGTCGAGGAGGCATATGGGTGATATAACGCAATCTACTAGGTCAGATGTTGCATTATAATTTATAGTTCCTCTATTTGGTAGGGGTCAGCAAACAGCTATGGGTCATAGTAGAGGTGTTAGAGGGGCAGCTGGCTCTAGCGGGGTCCAGAATCACACTTATACTTTGGGGAGTCGGCAAAATTTGGAAGCTTCACCTGATGTGGTCATAGGTACACTGTCCATCTTCTCTCATAATGCATATGCATTAATTGACCATGATTCTACACTATCATAATTACCCCTCTAGTTGTTGGGAAGCTTAAGAGAACACCTAAATTATTGAATAAACCATTTGAGGTGTCTACACCAATAGGTGAATATATTATAGCTAGAAGGGTTTATTATGACTGTGTAGTAATTGTTTGTAACTGTGACACCCTGCTAACCATATTGAGTTAGAAATGGTGGAATTTGATGTCATAAAGGGTAAGGATTGGTTATCTTCTTGCTATGCTACTATGGATTGCCGAACTAAGAAAATGTACTGCCACTTTCCAAACGAGGAAGTCCTTGAATAGGAAGGTAATGTTGGGGCACTAAAGGGGAAGTTTATTTCTTACTTTAGGGCTAGGAAGATGATATCTAAGGGGTATATATGTTATTTAGTTCAAGTAAGGGATATGGAGGCAGAATCGCGCCAACTCTGGAATCAGTACCAGTGGTGAATGAATTTATTGAGAGTTCCCTGAAGAACTGCCAGGCTTACCTCCTGAAAGAGAAATAGATTTTGGTATTGACTTACTTCCGGACATCAACCTATTTCTATCCCTCCATATAGAATGGCCCCGACAGAGTTGTATATGTTAAAAGAGCAATTAAAAACTTCTTGGAGAAGGGTTTTATAAGACCTAGTGTATCCCTTGGGGTGCGCCAGTGCTATTTGTTCAGCAAAAAGATGGCACCTTGAGAATGTGTATTGACTATCGATAATTGAATAGGGTAAACATTAAGAACAAATACCCCTTCCCCATGATTAATGATTTATTTGATCATTTACAGGGGGCCAAATGCTTTTCAAAAATTAATTTGAGATCGGGGTATTACCAAGTGAGGGTAAAGGAGGAAGATATACCTAAGACTACTTTCAGGACACAGTATGGTCACTTTGAGTTTCTTGTTATGCTATTTGGGCTAACAAATGCACTAGCAATTTTTATAGATCTGATGAACAAGGTATTTAAGCCATTCTTAGATGTATTTGTGATCGTATTTATAGGTGATATTTTTATATACTTAAGGTCACAAGAGGACCATGCAAATTACTTATGACAACTATTGTAGGTTCTTCGTGATCGACAATTTATGCCAAGTTTTCTAAATATGAATTTTGGCTTAAATCAACGCATTCTTGGGTGATATTGTGTCTAAGGAGGGAATAAGAGTTGATTCACAAAAGATAGATATTGTGAAAGATTGGCCAAGGCCAACGATACCCACGGAAGTTCGAAGCTTCGTAGGTTTGGCAGGTTATTACAGGAGATTGTTAAAGGGCTTTCTTTCATTTCTGCACCTTTAACAAGTTGACACATAAGACAACCAAGTTCCAATGGAATGATGCATATGAAAGGAGCTTCCAGGAACTGAAAAATAAGCTAACTTCTGCACCAGTGTTAGTACTTCCAGAAGGCATTGAGGGGTATGCAGTGTATTGTGATACTTCAGGAGTTGGCTTAGGGTGTGTGCTGACACAGTATGATAAAGTAATTGCCTATGCATCCAGACAACTATGACCATATGAGAAGAATTACCTAACTCATAATCTTGAGCTAGCAGATGTTGTATTCGCCTTGAAAATATGGTGCCACTATTTGTATGGGGTTCATGTTGACATATATACAGATCGTAAGAGTTTGCAATACATCTTTAAGAAGAAAGACCTAAACTTAAGACAACAAAGATGGTTAGAGCTGATAAAGGATTATGATGTTGATATACTATACCATCTGGGGAAAGCAAATATGGTAGCGGATGCTCTGAGTCGTAAGTATTTATGACTACTGGTGGTGAGGGCATGGTTGGTCAAGAGGTGGCTAAGGATCTACGACAACTAGCCAGTTTGGGAGTTTACCTTTTTGAAACTCCAAAAGAAGGTATTATTGTAAATAATGTAGCGACAACATCATTAGTAATGAAGGTGAAAGAAAAATAATTCAAGGATCCTATTCTATGACAACTTAATGAAAAGGTGAGTTAGGGTATGATAAAGGGCTTTGACATTACTCAAAATGGGGCATTTTACTTCTAAAACAGATTATGTGTGCTTGATATTGATGGGTTAAGAAAAAGGATAATGGAAGAAGCCCACCATTCTGATATTCCATTCATCCAGGATCGACTAAGGTGTACCATGACCTGAAGGGAGTGTTTTGGTGGGGAGGCATGAAAAAGGACCTTGCAGAATTTGTAGCTCAATATTCAAATTGTCAATAAGTGAAGGTGGAACACCAAAAGCCATGAGATTTTATGTAGTATATAGAACTTCCAACTTGGAAGTGGGATACAATCAATATGGACTTTGTTATCGGTTTGCCTCACACATTTCAGAAGTTTGACTCCATATGGGTAATAGTTGATAGGCTCACAAAGTCAGCATATTTCATACCTGTTAGGATTGATTATATAGCCGAGGAGTATGCCAAGCTGTATCTCAAAGAGATAGTTAGGCTACATGGAGTCCCAATCTTCATTATATCTTACTCAGGGTGTCAATTCAGTGCGAGGTTTTGGAAGTCTTTCCAAAGGAGTTTAGGTACACAAGTGAATTTGAGTATAACTTTCCACCCTCAAACATATGGTCAAGCAGAATGCACTATTCAGACACTTGAAGATATGTTGTGAGCTTATGCATTAGATTTTAAAGGTAGTTGGGTGGACCATTTGCCACTTATTGAGTTTGCCTATAATAATAGCTACCATTCAAGTATCAAGATGGCACCTTATGAAGCTTCATATGGAAGAAAGTATAAATTGCTAATCAGATAGTTTGAAGTGGGAGAAACCACCTTGCTTGGGCCAAATCTAGTACACCAAGCCAAGGAAAAAGTCAAGGTAATACAATAGCAACTACAAACAGCCCAAAGTCGTCATAAATCATATGCAAATGCTAGGAGGAGAGGGCTAGAATTTTCAGTAGGAGATTGGATATTATTAAAGGTGTCTCCAATGAAAGGAGTCATGAGGTTTGGTAATAAAGGAAAGCTAAACGCATGTTACATAGGCCCGTATAAGATTATTAAGAAGATCGGGCAAATTGCACATTAGCTAGAGCTACCCCAAGAGCTTTTAATAGTTCATCCAATTTTTCATGTATCAATGCTCCAAAATGCATAGATGACCCATCTCGTATCAATCCTATTTAGGATGTCCAAGTTATAGAAGATCTCACCTGTGAAAAGGAACCTATTGCTATTCTAGATCATCAGGTTAGGAAGGTAAAGGAATAAAGACATAGTTTCAGTGAAGGTACTTTGGAGAAATTCGCAAGTAGAGGAGATGACCTGTGAGGCCGAGGATGCAATGAAGTCAAAATACCCTCAATTGTTTGAAGCTAAAGAAGATGCCCAACATGCAGAATTAGAATGCTAATAGGTACGTATGATTGAATAGTCAATGTGTTGTTAAAGGTTTATTTAAATAAACTTTTATACTTCGTCAAGCTACCCAATTGTGCTCACGTTTGAGAATGAATGTTCCTAAAGGGGGTAGGATGTAACACCCCACATTTTACATGTATTATGCTATGTAAATGAATCATGTTATGGTTTGGTCACATTGGCTTCAATTCTTGAAAGTGCTTGAATCTCTTGTTAATGGGCGATATGTGAGTCTAAATGCTTAAGAGGGTTGAGGATATATATGTGTTGGTGTTAAATTGAGGATATATCATCCCTAAGGTAAGTCAAAGAATGGAAGTTATTGTATGACTTAATAATCTATTAGGTGAGTCACCTACTTCCTTAGCTTAAAATTGATAGCTGAACGGAGACGAGGCTCAACATCGAATTTGTTCAAGTTTGATTATAAATAGATTCCATGTTAAGAGTGTAACTTTGGCCCATTTTTAGTATCATAAATTGACCTTATTTTTATTCCAAGAAGAATTTTAAAGCGTCCTAAGTACACTACAAACCACTTGGCCATTTGGACCCAAAACCAACTAAGAACAAAGCTGGAAATTGGCAGCAAAGGTCCATCATATTTGAGACCCAATTAAGCCCAATTTTGGAGGATAATATGCTGAATTATTAGACTACTAATGGTTGTAATTATCAGGTCTAAAGTGGAGGACAAATTTAAAAATGGGTCAAGTGCAGCACTAAATCATTCCACTAGGAAATAAAGTTTCTGCTTTCTTAAAGTATTTTGTCTTCTCTATCATTCACTTCACCAAGCTGCAAAATCAATTGTCAGAGGCTTTTTGAAGGGAATCCAGAACACATAAGGCAAAGGTAAGTAATTATAGTTGTGTATTTAGTATGATTTCTTCATGAAAAATAAGAAGTATATTATACTATCTTTGCTGGAAATTTACTGGAAATTCTGGACAGTGTGTGTCCAAAAAGTTGCTGCATACTTGCCTTTTATTTTGGTGACTTCTATATGATTTGTGGGATTTATTATGAAGAGAATTTGATGTTATTAACATGTTTTAAGTTATATATATTGCTATTATGGTTTCTTCATGTAAAATAAGAAGTATATGCTATTATGTTATGCTGGAAATTCTGGACAGCATATGTCCTAAGTATTGTTGTGAACATTTCTTGTTGTTCAAGAGGATTTTCTCCTAATTTTTTTGGATGAAATATGAAGTAAGGCTTATGTTCTAATAACATATAGGTTTTTAGTCATGTAATTAAGCTACTTCACTACTTTTACAGTCCACAAAGATGAGTTATTTTACAACGTCCTAATTTCACTCTTACAAGAAACTTCGGAGCTAAAAATTATAGTATGTTGTTCCACAACTTTCACTTATTTTTGGACTAACTTTGGACTAGTTTAAGACTTATTTTATGTGTAAAAATGTTGAATACAATTTTGGTAAAGTTAAAGCAAGTTTGGGAATTGTTGACGTCGAAGTGTGGTGACAGAATGTAACGTTATGCCGCTTGTTTGTATGTTGTGAACAATTGTTATATGTGGTGCTGCGTAGACTATTGTAGGACTATTAAGGATATAAAAGTAAGTTATACATGACATTTACACAAGAATGATTATTATAAAATACTTTTATAAGTTAAAAGGTTGAACAAATATCTTTGCGTCATTAGTTGAAAGCTTGTTGTCCGGGTGATCGTTTTTATGATATGGGACTTCCTAGAAGTGTCGTGTTGCAGCTAATAGTATTCTTATTGCTTGATATATAGTAGCTAAATATTTTATGGAAATTACAGCCACTCCAAGGTAGTAACGAGGTCATACAACAAGGTATGTAAGGCTACTTGATTTTGCATCACTTGGCATGAAACATAGATCCTTCGGTAAGCTAAGGCATTTATCTACACCAACATAACAATCAGCCATACCTCCAATATTTCACATGTTCATATGATTCCATATATGTAGTTACATTCAAATCTACATACATATGTGGATACCAAGTACATGAGTTCTTGTTGCCAACAAACTTCATGATTTGTTTCATTTCATACGCATTTCATTATTTATGTAACATACTCTCTTCATTGGCATCGTGTCTTGTAAAATTATTTTCATGTCCTATACTGAATATACGGCCTTATAGCTCCAATATTATGATCACCGAAAGAATAATCTCAAAGGTAATTGAAAGATAAAGTATAATATTTTGATGGGTCGTATCCCGAGGGGTGGAAGAATCACCTAGCCAAGCACGATACTGTCACAGGTGGTACCCCGAGGGGTTAAGGAAGAACCTAGATAGGGGTGATCCCATATGCCAAGGGGTATAAGAATAACCTAGCCATGGAAAATCTTATCACTGGTGGTAGCCTGAGGGGTTGAGGAAAAACCTAGCCAGGGACAATCCCGATACAATTTTCCACTGATCAGTTGGTCATTTATAGTACATGATGTGCATACATTATACAGTAAAGGTAAATTAATATAAAGAACATAAAGTACTCGATCCCAAAGTATAATTAAAGATGTTCACTTATCCGCTATCAGTGTACAGTGTTAGGACCCACAACGTAATTTAAACCCCGAACGTCCTTAATTGGTTTGATTTAATAAAGTTTGGGACCGAAAGCAACATTTCTTCTAAGTTTGGTCCTTAAGAATAAACTTAATATGGGGTCAAGGTGTGTGTTATTATTTTATTGGCCCAAGTGGTATTTGTGTTGCCTATATATCTGGCCATATATATCTTGTACAAGAACAACATCCAACACTTAGAAAATTTAGCAAAATTATTGAACAAAGCAACACCTTCTCGGGTTGCTACAATAACCCTCAAAAAAAATTCGATTTTTTTATGTTTTCGATTATTTGATGCTTCAAACTCGGTATATTGATGCCCCTTAGTAGCGTGGTGGCATTGGTTCGCCAAGAAAACGCATAGTTTGCCGGTTACGAAAGTTTTGGGTCTAATAAAGGCTTGGAAGGTATGTTAATTTTTATTTATGTTTATGTTAATTAATGGTTATAAAGGTGTTAGAAATGTGTTAAAATGAAGGTAAAACGCGAAAATAGGATTGGTTGTTAACGGAACTATGAATTTTGAGTTGTGGTTGAATTGGAAATGGAATTTTGTATATGGTTGTATATTTGAATTGTTGTCATATATTTGTGTCTCTTTGGCATGGAAATAGATGTGGTAAAGGAAGTATTAGAAAATGATTCGACTAATTATGTAAATGTTTGCTTAAATTAGAAGCTCGTCCAGGTGATTATGTCGCGTTTTAGCGTTAGGGGTTTCCATTGGGCGTTGGGGTGATGTATTGTTGTTTTTGAAGAATATTGGAATGTTTGAATATGATGAATATGATTTTGATTCGTTGCTGCCCTTTTTTGTTAATTTCATCGCAATAGCGTTTTGTGACATTTTGATGTCGTAATGGTATTTGGAGAGGTTTTTGGGTGTTATGCATTGTTGTTGTTGCTGCTGATTGATTATTTGAGCCGAGTTGAATTCTTGGGGCAGTGTACTTTAAGGGGAAATGCTGCCAAAATTTTTATAAATATAGAATGAAAGGTTAGAGATTAAGATTCGATACGAATATTAATTATTGGCGTTGTTGTAATTATGTAAACGTTGACCGTCCAGAAATCTAAGGTGGATTGACTTTGCGTTGGAGCTAGTTGGAAAGCAAGTTTGCGGTATGTAAAGTTTTCCTATCTTTTGGCATGAAATTGTGATCTTATTCAACGTTTTATGTTTGGAAAAATGATATACGTTTATGTTTGGCCAAGTTTATGGTAAATTTATTCCTTCTT
>JAOTQJ010137422.1:0-41258 GCA_025642045.1 Solanum sejunctum | reverse complement strand
ACATGTTCATATGATTCCATACATAGTCACCTTCAAAACTGCATACATGTTTAGATACCAAGTTACATGAGTTCTTGATATGGAATAAAGTCCACAAGTTGTTCCAATTCATATGCATTTTATTATTAACGAAACATACTCTTTTCATTATCATGTTGTCTTGTGTGATTATCCACATGTCACCTCTATACAGCCCTACAACTCCAATTTTATGGCCACCAAAAGGATCATCTCAAAGGTAATTGAAATATACAGTATACAGTTGATGGGTGGAGCGCGAGGGGGTTCAAAAAGAACCTAGGATAGGGACGATCCCGATATAATTTACCACTGATTAGTTGGTCATTTGATTACAGTTATGCACAGATTTTATAGTATAGATTTTAGAGTAAAGGTAAAGTGATATAAAGGACATAAAGTACATGATTCCACAGCATAACTAACGGTGGTTCCTGATCTTCCACAGATGCATGGTTTCATTTGAGTTGTTACTTTATATATAATATATCTTTCCTCACATACTCAGTACATTATCTCGTACTGACGTCCCTTACGAGGACTTACATTTCATGCTGCGGGGACAGGTGCTAGTAGATCTCCCAGTAAAAGTACAGGATATTCAGCTGCTGTCACCAAGCTCAAGATTGTTTCGGGGCTTTGTACATGTCTAGAGCTTACATGTTTTTATTGCATAGTTTGTTGAGGCAGGGCCTGTCCCGACCCTTGTTAGATGCTTTTCCTTATTTACAGGCTTTGTAGACTATGTAAAGCACAGTGAAGTCATGTCTCGTACTTTAGATAGTGTGGCCCCAACGACCTAGTCATATACATTTCCTTTTGGCTTGTTATCACTGTTTATCTGCTTAAAGGCATGTCAAACGTAGAGACCCCTTATAATTTGTACAGAACGCATATAGTTATAGGTTGGTTCTCCCAAGCCATATCAGCAATACGTGACGGTCCGCCCTACGGGACTTTGGGGTGTGACAGTAATCTAGTCAACAAATCATGGGGAACATAATTCCCAAGTTCTCCCTAAAATTGAGTGTTTTCCCGTGTTGTAGTATATTCGTAATTTACCTTAGTATTTGAATCACAATCCCCCCTTTAGAGATTTTAGTTATTGACACTTGAAATAGTTAGCAATGAAATATTGTTGTCAAGACCTATATTCCTTGTGGATTCGACCCTAACCTTTGGTCAGGTTAATTGCTGACAGCAACCGCTTTCTTATTAGAGCATGAACATCAAGATGTCAAAAATTATGGCATCATTGCTGGGGAATATAGCTAGGTTTTGATTTGAATTTACTATTAGTTAGTTCTAGTGTTGATTCCTAGAATCTCTTGTATTTTACTTTTATTTTTGTTTTTGTTGTTTGATTTTATTTCCACTGTGTACTAGGTTGTATGCCCCACACAAGGAGCCAAGGCAATCCCTTAGCTCTGATCAATTTGGAGATCTATCGACTAGCGAGAAGAATGGCTCAAGTGAATGAGGCTATCGAGGTATAGGAGGATATGAATATGAATGAGGATATGGGAAGAGAGGAGAATCCACAACCAAGGGATAACATGCCACAGCTTAGGGACTTGAATGAAAGCACTTATAGATGCAACCAATATCAATTGAACCCTATGGCTATGGACGTTATCGGTGCCATAGTACCGCCTCCTTTATCGACATATACTAAGTTCATGGTATCATTGCTCCAAAACTGTAGACTATTCATAGGGCTACCTTCGGAGGATCCCCACCGTCATCTCCAAAATGTGGTATTTGTTTGCAAGAGCGTTATGGGGACATAAACCTTTCTCTTGATGCTATTGGTTTAAGAGTATTTCCACAGTCATTGACTCGCAATGCAGCTGCGTGGTTGTCCGAGCTTTCTCTGGGCACTATTACAAGTTGCTTCACAGAGTATTCCTTGAAAGATATTTTCCAAGATCTAAGAAGTTGAAGCTCAAGGACCAAATCAACAACTTTTAACAATTGCCGAGTGACTCTATTAGCACAACAGAGGGAAAGATTTACCAAATGTTTTAGGATGGTCCCCCATCACAAGATTTTCGATGAAGCCTTAGTTGAGATTTTCTATCGGACGCTTGATGAGAATATTCAAGCTTGTGCCAATACAATTATGGGAGGCATGTTCCTTGACCAACCTTTTGCATTGATATCCATAAGGATGGAGCAAGTAGTCAAAACAAATAGAGCATGGGGTCAACGAGAGCAAGGTCTGATGAAACGTTCTTGTGCGGTCAATACCAACAATAAGCAAGCAAAAGTAAACAAAGAGACTATGGAGCAACTTGCTCAACTGTGCACAAGCATGGACTTAGTTTTAAAGTAAAACCAAGCAAGTGTCAAGGAAGTCACCCACCAACCTCTAAAGGCTCCCATCTATGATGATCCATTCTTTGATGAAGATGTATGTTTTGTAAGAAACCAAGCGGCGGGTTTTCGGAATAACCCCCAAGGGTCCAATTTGGACTATTGGAGGCAAGGCTCTGGGAATCAAGGTTGGAACTTCACCCATGATGGGGTGTATAGAGATAATTGGGGTGGATACTATGAGAGAGAGAGAGAATGCCAGATGCCGAATGGGGAAGAAGAGAGGGCTACAGAAATGTTTCTTATGTGCCACCTCACAATCGTGTAGCAGAGTCAAGTAACTCTAGGATCAAGGAGATCTTTGAAAAGTTGTTGAAGAGGGCCGACCACTAAGATGAGTCTTTAAAGAGAATGAAAGAGGATATTTCAAGTATTAACCGAAAAATAGTCTTACTCGATGGCGATTAAGCAACTTGAACGACAATTTGGACAAGTTTCTTCGCAATTGAACCAATGCCAAAAGGGCACCTTACCGAGCAACACAGTTCAGAAACCTAAGAACAAAGGGCATTGCATGGCAATGATGACTTGGGGTGGCAAAAGTACTGTAGATTCCCCTATGTCAATGGTCAAAATGAAAACCATAGGATTTTTTTGAGGTCCTTATTGACCATAATATCCTAGATTCATGACTCGTTATTTTTTTGAATCGAATTAAGGGTTCCAACATTAGTGATTAACATTGACATAATAATGAGGAGACCAAGGCATATAACATAGAAGAGCAACCCAAGAAATATGAAACCTTTCCAAGGCCTCCTCCTCCTTTTCCTCAAAGGCTTGGGAAGAGGGATGAGGAAGGTAAGTTTGAATAGTTCTTGGTACGATGCTTAAGAAATTATCAATAAACATTCCGTCAATGGAAGCTCTTGAGAGGATGCCGAGGCATACCAAATGGATGAAAGATCTAATCAAGAAGAAGCAAAAAGTGAGCCAAGACCTCAATCAAAATTTTCAACATTGTGATGTCATCACTACAAAGTTATTAGTGCAAAAGCGGGAAGACCCAGGTGCATTCATTATACCATGCACTATATGAGAACTTTGGTTTGCTAAAGCGCTATGTAATTTAGGGACGAGCATTAACTTGATACCTCTTGCTGAATTTAAAAAGCTCGATTTGGGGAGCCTTGTTCCTACAATGATGCAGTTGTTGATAGAAGACAAAACAATCAAGCAGGTTGTGGGGATACTATATGATGTGCTGGTAAAGGTAGGCAAATTTATATTTCCTACAGATTTTGTCATAGTTGATTGTAAGGTTGATTTTGCAGTTCCTATTATCTTGGAAAGACCTTTCTTAGCCACAGGTCGAGCATTAGTTGATATGGAAAAGAACCTACTCACTTTCTGGCTTGAGGAAGAGGCAGTTATATTCCAAGTGGGTCAACATAATGGAAAGAGTTTTGAGTTCCAAGTCATTTTAATAATCTCAACCGGTGAGGACAGTGAAGTGGATATCCTAGCAGAATCAAGTCTCGAAGTTGATCCTTTGGCAACTGTATTGATGAATTTCAATGGTGACAATATTTCTGATTATGAGAAAATAGTAAATGCTCTTGGGGTATCATTTAGACCAAGGCGACAAGCAAGGTTAGAGTTAGATTTATGCAACAGAGAAACACCACCTACGAAGCCTTTTGTAGAAGTTTCACTAGAGTTAGAGTTAAAGGCATTACCTTCGCATTTGAAATACGCATACTTGCAAGAGAATAGTATATTGACTGTCATCATTGCAGCAGATTTGAGTGAGGTTCAAATAGAGGCCCTTGTCTTTGTTCTCAAAAAGTTCAAAAGGGCTATTGGGTCAATAATTGCAGCAATCATTAGCATACCCCCTGGGATATACACTCACAAGATTCAACTAGTCAAGGATTATAAAATGAGTATTGAGCATCAAAGAAGGTTAAACCCCCCAATGCAAGAGGTAATGAGGAAAGAAATCATCAAGTCGTTAGATGCAGGGGTAATCTATCTAATTGCCGATAGTGAGAGGGTAAGTCCAGTGCAGTGTGTTCCAAAAAAGGGAGGTATCATAGTGGTGCCTAATGCGAAAAATGAGTTAATCTCCATGAGACCAGCCACTGGATAAAGAGTGTGCATGGATTATAGAAAGATTAATGCTTCTACTGAGAAAAATCATTTTCCTATGCCCTTCATGGATCAATGCTTGACAGATTGGCAGAGAAGAAATGGTATTGTTTCCTTGATGGATATTTCGGGTACAATCAGATTTTTATCGGGCCCGAGGACTAGGAGAAGACAACTTTCACATGTCCTTATGGTACCTTTGCATTTAAGAGAATGCCTTTTGGACTATGTAATGCTCTAGCAACATTTTAAAGATGCATGATGTTTATCTTCTCCGACATGGCTGAGAGCACTATTGAGGTGTTCATGGACGATTTTAGTGTTATTAGCCAGTCCTTTGAAGAATACTTGTTACATTTGCGTTATGTGTTGCAAACATGTGTTGAGAGTCATTTGGTTCTAAATTGGGAGAAATGTCATTTTATAGTCAAAGAAGGCATCGTACTTAGCCATAAATTTTCAAGCAAAGAAATTGAGGTGGACAAAGCAAAAATCAAGGTTATATAGGAATTGCCACGATCAATTTTGGTAAAAGGTATTAGGAGCTTTCTAGGCCATCTCGGATTCTACCGCCGCTTTATAAAGGATTATTCCAAGATCTCACAACCCTTGTGTAAGTTGTTAGAGAAAGACGCCAAGTTTGTGTTTGACGATCCATGCATGCACGTTGTTGACATCTAATTTTTATCCTCCATAATATAAATTAATTATCGAGATTTTAATTTCAACAATTCAAAATAATTGGTTTTTGAAAATGCAAAAAATTCTTTCTCAAATAAATTTTATTTTTTAATTAATTCAATTATTTTGGATTGTTAATATCAAAAACTCTTCAATTAATTTATATTAGTTCATTGTGCAGTCAAATTAGTCGATCAAATTCAATTTAATTGCATTTTGTTGTCTAAGATTGCAAGCGATTGGCTAATTTTTTAATACCTCTACCCCTTGAATTCACTTTTAGTTTGCTCTTTCGGACCAATTGGTCCATTTTAGACCAAATTTGGCCCAAACCTACTCAAACATGGCCAAACCCCTTTTCAGCCTAACCTATATACATATATATAACATGACATTACAGGCCACGCGTGTGGGACACGCGCCCCCAAATTCATTTTTTCCTTCCCTCATTTCCCTCAAACGCGTCACACTCTCTATCCCTAACATCCCTTCTTCCTCATCACCTCAACGAACCAAACCAGTGAAGAAACCCCAAAATGCCAAACTCCAAGATTCTCCGCAATGATTCCTTCCCCGATTCATACAAACATGTCCTCCCTTTGTCACGTGGAGTACGAATTTGTTGTGGAGGATTCGTACATATCTCAATCGCATTTGCCCCTTTTTGAACCAACGGTCAAGATCCTTAATCTGTTGAGGATTTTGCAAATTTGGGATTCCATTATCCTTGTGGAAGGATTTGAATTTCAAAAATGCCGGATTTCATCCCGAATTTCCCCAATTTGACCCCGACGTTTCCCCCATTTTCGAACCCTAGTTCTCCCTATACATTGAATTTTTTTCTTCTTATTTGGGGTGGATTTTCTTGAGCCGTGGATAATCAAAAACCCTAGAAAAAACTTAATTGATTCACAAAGCCGTTCTTGGAAATCTCGGAAAAAATCTCTAGAAAACTATTTTCCAAGAAGGTTGATTCAGTTCTTAAGGTTCCTGAGCTTAGGGAATTTCATTCTCGGAGCTTGAAGGTCCTCAAACAACGCTCCATCTGGTGGGGAAGATCGGATCAAACTCAAGTCTCAGTCTCTACTTCAGTAGAGGTAATACCCTAATCTCATTTTTCACTTCGGGTTTCACATACTTGGTTCGAATGTGAATGTTGAATTTATATTAAAGTTCTATGCTGGCATTAGTTTGTTTCTGACTGGGAGTGCTCTGTTAAGAGCTAGGTAACATTGTGGTTTGTTGTTGGGCTAATTGACACTGCTCGCTCGTCCTTCTATGTATACAGTTCGTTTCACAGTATTATTGAGTTCATTTGCATAATGTTATTGTCTCGTTTCTCTCAAAACGCTGAGTTTTAACTTACACATTGTGATGAATCGATGTCTGGGTGTTGTTGTCTGGTCACTAAGACGTCTCTCGGACTGTGTTGTAATGCTGTTAGTTGTTGATTTCGTTGTTTCTCACTCAACGTGTGTTGTGTTTCAATCGATTTCATGTTTTTTTTCCTGGTTAAGTAAGGTTTCAAAATACAAAATCACCCTTATTCTCTATCTCCGCCTTTACCTTTGTCTTAGAGTGAGCAATGCTGGTTTTGTTTCATTTTTGATTTAGATCCAGGGTGTGTATTTTTCCAAGTTTGTGATTGATTAAATGTTGTGTTTCAGGGTTCTCATTAGTTCACCTGTGTTGACGACGAATGCATGATCTTGTTGAAACCCCCTTAACCCACAGTTACAGATCCCGCTTCAGTTGTGTTACTGTCGAACACAATCAGTGACTTCTTAGTTCATTCTTAGCTTCAATTTACTTGTTAGTTTTAAGATTTTAGTACGTTATAGTTTACTTTTGAGTGTTAATCCCATGTCTTCAATGTCTTGCTGCTATAGAATGTAGCTTTAGCCCCCTTTCACCATGAGTATGGTGCTGTCGCCTGTTGGTTTTATTCCTTAGTTTGATTCATATCAATTTATATGAATACTTTTGAATACAAGTATAATGATTTTGATATGGATTAGACTGCTTTGGTTTTAATACCTGTAATGACATGTTAACCTGGCATATTATGTGTTTTTGGGCTTTAGCATATGGTTTGTTTATGTAGGGATTAAATCAGACTTTTGTGGTTCATTTTTGAATTCATGTTGAGAGGTCAGGTGTTTTAAGCCATTTTAACCTCTTATTACTCTCTGTTTGCTAGTTTTGAAACTAGTTTTGGGATGTTTCACGTCCCCTAATTTTTTTCCGTCATTTGATCATATTTTTGTCTATTAAGAATGAGGACTTCTTATCTCGAGTTCGATCCGGTTTAAATTATGTTCATTTGGTCTCATTTGTTCGAAATTTGGCACTATAACCTTTTCTATCCCTTGTTGATATTCTGAATGCTTGTTGTGCCTTGATTAAAGTTTACAGGTAATAAATTGCATATTAGAATCACTTGCACTTCAATTAGATTTTGCTCATATACTAATTCAATTCTTTTTCTTAATTGTATGAACCTTGTTCATGAGTTCAATTTGGACTCCTCTGGTGCATATTTGCGAATTCTGAGTCATCCCGTCTTATTCAGGCCCATGGAAAGGGCTGGTAACAGGTTTAAGGAAGCTGCCAGGCAGGTCTTTATAGCAAGAAGAGGCCCATTTACAAAATACAATGAATGTATACATAGGTGAGACGGGCCCAAGTCCATATTTGTTGTGGAAACAATCAAAGGGCTACGATATTGAACTTACAGGAATTATTGGTGGGAAGCAAATTTGGTTTGCTGAAATGTTGTATATACACTGATATACAGTGTATATACCACATAATTCACCGGGAATGAGGCCTTAAGCCCATTTATTTTTCTCAAAAGGCAGCAGCAGAGGGCCAGTTTAGAATGGTTGGACAAACCCAATTCATTTTAGAAATTAGGACAGATTTGAATTTGGGCCTGCCTAGCCCAATTTCATCCCCTTTGTCTTGCCTTGTTTTATTATTTCATTTGTGTTACTTGTTTATTTTGTTGACTAACTCTCATAATTATTTGTATTATTATTATTTGTTTAACCTAATTAATTTCCCCAACATGTATCCATTTTTGTTAATTTTTATTTTTTTATTGTCTTAGTGTTAAAATTTTGCCTATAATTTATTTTGGCAAAACTCTTGAAAATTGGTCTAATGTCAAACTTAGTCAATTTTGAAAAATTTACTCAATTTGTCACATTTAGTCAACTCCTTTTAACTTGGTCAAATTTATAAATTTAGTCCATTTTAAACTTAGTTAATTTTGCAAAAATAGTAAATTTTTCAATCTAGCTAATTCTTGCAAAGATGGTCAATTTTTCAGGTCTAGTCAATTTTTTCAAATTTATTCAATTCTTTCAAAATTAGTCAATTTTTTCAAACTAGTCAATTTTTTTCAAAGTTAGTCAAATCTTTAAAAGTTAGTCAATTTCCTAATCGTCAGTCAATCGTAAGTTAGCGGTCATTTTGAGTGATTAATTTCTTCTCAAAGTAGAAATTGAACCCTTACCTATTTCTCGAATATTTTAAAACTTTTCTGTTAGGTTTTAAAATTTAATCGTGATTTTCTAATTATCCTTAAAATTAGGTGGCAACTCTTTAAAATTTCAAAAATTTGATTTATACTTAAATTAATTAAGTATTAAATTGGATTTTCGAAATTAAAGTCACTTTTTTCGAATTAACAGAAATGTGCTGGAGATTTTCAATTACGTTCTAACCATTAGATTAGGTTCTTTGACTAACTATTTTGATTTGTTTTGTTATATTTTCTTATTTGTTTTATTTGTTTAAATTCGATATTAATTTGTCATTTGCATTTCATGACATTTTCTATTATATCTTGTGTGTTTGGGAGGATGGTTTAGTTTAGAACTATACCCCTGCATGGGACTTATTTTTGTATTCCTTTTCCATAGTATGTATACCATTAAGTTTATTCATAAAGCCTGTATAAATATTTTAAGGGGCAATAGAACATTTAAAATTGCTTATACATCTTTCAAATCGTTAGGCCTACCCTTGACACAAAAGGGTTATATATCTGTTTAGGATGTGCAATATCTATCTATGTAATATATTTTATAACTATTTGTGTGATTATGTTGCTTTGTTTGAAGACTTCTAGTCCACTTCTTTTCGAAAGTCTCTAGAATCCCCTAAGCATATAAATCAAGTCACTGTCAAAAGTTCGTCCAAATACTCTTCGAGTCTGAAGTTTCCCAACAAAATCGAACTCCACTCTCAAAATCCTAAAATCTTACTCTTCATTTGACAAGAGGTGAATTTTTCATTTTTCATTTGAAAAAGATTCAAGCGTGTCGAACTATGTAGGGCCTGATTTCTCCTTTGTAAGATACGTAGGTAACTTCTCAAGGCCCGGCCCCTCATTTTAGAAAAAATTATTTTCTCCGTCACCCTGCCTTACAAAGGAATGATCAATTTCAAAAAAATATGAGCAAATATTGCCAAAACATCCCTTGATTCACAAATCGTAAATTTAAATAGGCAACATTTTGCCTACTTCAGTCATTTTCCTATCTTCATGGGTTAATATGTCTTCAAACAATGCACTATTATGTGTTTATTCTTCTGTGTGATATTTTGCATTATTTAGTACGAATAAGGACTAACACATTTATCTTTTGAGTTATTTTTCATTCGACAGGTATTTAGAATTGATCTATGTTGAGTAAAATGGCTGGACATTCAAAGGACATGGTGTTGTGCTTATTGAGATACTAGGCGATACAAGACATCGAGTCGAGAGAGCAAACGATTAATTAGACATCCACTCCGCTTCTAATTCTTCCCTCATCTTGATAGATAAAGAAATCTTTTTATATTACTTTAAAATCGATGGTGATCCAAAGAGGCCAGAGGCCCACCTTTTATATCATTTTACTCTGTTATGATTTAATTCTCTTGTAATATTTTGAAAAAGGCAAATTGCCTTGTGGCTGTGCCAAAATTTCTCTTTCTTTCTTTCTTTCTTTTCAGGTAAAAGTTCCTTTTATTAACGAAACTTTACTTATTTCAATTTTGCTATCTAAACAAAATTTGTTTATAATTTTAGTAAAAAAAATTCAAAAAACAATTCTTCCATATTATGTCATGTCACAAGTTGAATAAACAAAGTGAGGTGAATATTGATGAAATGTTCAAAAGGTATGATGAAGAGACCATGAAATATGAACTATTTGTCAAAATTGAAACAACTCAAACTTGAAATTGGAGATCTGAGAAGACAAACACCAGAAAAGTCAGAATCGGTATTCATTTGATAAAGACTCGAAGGAAAGACTCATGAACTTGTCGAAGAGTATGTTAACATATTCACCTAGTCATATGACAATGTGTCAAGATTTGGCACAAACATCGCTCAACACAACTTGACTATCAACTCATATGCTATCAAGAGGCACTATGTCTGGAGATTCAGAGTTTTCTTTTATCTCTTTTCCTGTAATTGTATGATTGGCTTGTAATCATTTCTATGTTTGTTATCAGATTATCCTCCTTTCTAATGAACTATGTTTGACCTGAATTCTCAAGAATAAATATGTAGGCGGCCTATGTCAGCCTCGGTCATCCCCTTATCCCCTTTATTATACTTTTTACTTTGGAACTACGTTTGACCTGAATTCTCAAGAATGAGATATGTAGGCGGTCTATGTCGGCCTCGGTCATTTTCTTATTTAATATTTATATTTTTTTCTACCTCCAGAGAGGAGAACTACGCTTGACCTGACTCCTGCCCCAACGGGATACGTAAGCGCCCCAATGGCTCGTTCATACTCTCATAAAGGAAATTGGGACAAAATGTTTTAGAGGAACTCAAAAATTCTGAACAAAATGGTCCCTCTTCAACAAATCGAAGTTCAAGGTATGGTAAAACTTCAACTGGGACAGAATTTTTGAGAAAGATCTCAAAAATTCCCAAGGTGCTTCTGATAAGTTATCGATCCCTGACAACATCTAAACTGGAATAGAAATTTCGAGGTTGCCCTCAAAATTTTACTAAGCTTCGTTACAAATTTGAAAGCCATCTTAAGGATTCTTACCCTGATCAGGACTTCAAAGACAACCGCGACACATCAAGGAATCTATGTCAAAAGCTGAACATGTTCATCTAAGCTTTATGTAACATGGCAATGGACAGTGAACTTTTCTCAAAAAAACTTTTATAAATTTGTTGTTTCTAACATGTCGAGTATTTTGTCAAAATGCATATTTTCTATCTTCTGTTTACCAAGAGGTGGGAGATCAAAGCGATTCATCAGGGGATAAAACGAGGAGCAGATAATTGAAAAATCAACACAGATTAGTTCACTTTGAAACTAAGAAATTTTCTGTGGATGCAGGAAAATATTTTGCAGGTCTTTTTTACAAAAGAATAGTCGAGGCATAAATAGTTTTGTCTCACTCAAATCTCCAGCAATTTATCACATCTCATGCATCGTGAAGAGTTATTTTATTTTCAAGCTGCCGAGATATCCATTTCATCATTCATCGCGGAGAAATTTATTTTACTTTTCAATTCTAGAGAAGTTCATTCCATCATGCATCACGGAGAATCATTTTATTTTCAAGTTGCCAAGAGGTTCATCTTGTCATGCATCGCGGAGAGAGGCTATTTTGTTTCTAGTTGTCGATAGGGCCATTGAATATTCATTGTCGATAAGGCTATTTTATTTTTCAGTTACCGATAAAGCTATTGCATATTCATCATCGACAAAGCTATTTTATTTTTCAGTTGCCGAGAGGGTCATTGCATATTCATTGCTGACAAGACCATTTTATTTTTCAGTTGCCGAGAGGGCCATTGCATATTCATCGCCGACAAAACTATTTTGTTTTTCAGTTACCCAGAGGGCTATTGCATATTTATCACCGACAAGACTATTTTATTTTTCAATTACCGAGAGGGCGATTACATATTCATCGCCGATAAGACTATTTTATTTTTCAGTTGCTGAGAGGGCTATTGTATGTTCATCATCGACAAGACTATTTTATTATCAGTTGTCGAGAGGACCATTACATATTCATCGCCGACAAGGCTATTTTATTTTTCAGTTGCTGAGAGGGCCATTGCATATTCATCGCTGAAAAGGCTATTTTATTTTCTAGTTGCCGAGAGGGCCATTGCATATTCATTGCCAATAAGGCCATTTTATTGTTCAGCTGTCGAGAGGGTCGTTGCATATTCATTGTCAAGAAGGCCATTTTATCTTCAAGTTATCGAGAGGTCCATATAATGATTGTTTCATATTGATTCATTATTTGTCACGTCGAAGAGAATAATATATATCGAATATGGTAAAAAATGCCATCTGTAATTGAAATTATGATTTTACTAACATGTTGTTTTAGTTATATCAAGAGCATCCAAAAAGATGAATTCTCAAAACGAATCATAGGTGTGGACGTCATCAAGTAGGATGCAGCACAACGTGGAAATTTTTTTTAGCAGCAAACTGGGACATAGTCTGAAGAGGGGCGACAAACCCTTCAGACACGAGTTGGGAAGTGACTACCACCAAAATCCAACCACACCCCTGTCAGAAGGCACGTGGGTATTTCTTTGAGTTAGTTAATTTCTTATTTCGCTTTCGAATAATCTCAACTCTCACTATAGGCAATCTTCCAATCCAAGTGAAAATGTACCAAGAGTTTTGGAAATTATGTCCGTGCAAGTTCTTAATTATGGGTGTTAAGCATGCCACATTTATGATTAAGAGGTTGCAAGCCTCTTTTCATAATTCGATTTGTTGTCACTCCTCCTGAACCATGGGTTATCTAAAAAAAAAAGGTTTCCTCTTCAATCAATGGAGTTAAAGTACAAGCAGCCTGATGCCTAGGTCCAAGGATATGTAGTCGGGCTCAATTTTAAAAACTCGATTATATTCTAATATTTGCTCTTAAAATCTCATTCCCAAATACTCTGATTTCTCCATAATTCGGTATTGAGATAGCTTTTGAATCCTTTCAAAATCGTGCGTAGAATAAAGCATTTTGAACTACAAATTGCCTGAATTCTCATGTAATTTGAGATATGTAGGAAACCCAAAGCCAGGGTCAGGCCATAATTCTCAAAGTTTGAGCTTTCCAGAAGGAGAAGATCTGGTCGGCTAAAAATTAGATTAGTCAAGTTTTTTTGTCCACGATTTCTTTTATCGACCATACCCAAAGAAAGGGACAGCTGTTGACATCCAATTTTTACCCTCCACAATATAAATTAATCATCGAACTTTTAATTTCAACAATTCAAAATAATTAGTTTTTGAAAATGTAAAAAAATACTTTCTCAAATAAATTTTGCTTTTTAATTAATTTAATTATTTTAAATTGTTAATATCAAAAACTCTTTAATTAATTTATATTAATTTGTCGTATAATTAAATTAGTTAATCAAATTTATTTTGATTGCATTTTATTGTCTAAGATTGCAAGCGATGGCCAATTTTTGAATACCCCTACTCAAACCCGGCCCAAACCCCTTTTCAGCCTAACCTATAGACATATATATAACATGACATTACATGCCACGCGTGGGGGACACGCACCCCTAAATTCCTCTTTTCCTTCCCTCATTTCCCTCAAACGCGTCATACTCTCTCTCCCGAAATCCCTTCTTCCTCATCACCTCAACGAACCAAACCAGTGAACAAACCCCAAAATGCCAAAGTCCAAGATTCTCCACAACGATTCTCTCCCTGATTCATACAAACGTGTCCTCCCTTCATCATCTGTAGTAAGAACTTGTTGTGGAGGTTTCGTACGTATCTTAAACGCGTTTGCCCCTTTTTGAACCAACGGTCAAGATCCTCAATCCGTTGAGGATTTTTCAAATTCGGGATTCCGTTATCCTTGTCGAAGGATTTGAATTTCAAGAAGGCCGGATTTCATCCCGAATTTCCCCAATTTGATCCCGACGTTTCCCCTATTTTGAACCCTAGTTCTCCCTATAAATTGAATCTTTTTCTTCTGATTTGGGACAGATTTTCTTGAGCCATGGATAATCAGAAACCCTAGAAAAACTTAACTAATTCCCAAAGCCGTTCTTGGGAATCTCGGGAAAAAGCTCTAGAAAATTGTTTTCCAAGAAGGTTGATTCAGTTCTTAAGGTTCCTGAGCTTAGGGATTTTCACTCTCGGAGCTTGAAGGTTCTCAAACAACGCTCCATCTGGTGGGGAAGGTCGGCTCAAACTCAAGTCTCAGTCGCTGCTTCAGTAGAGGTAATACCCTAATCTCATTTTTCATTTCGGGTTTCACATACTTGGTTCGAATGTGAGTTTTGAATTTATATTAAAGTTCTATGCTTGCATTAGTTTGTTTCTGACTGGGAGTACTCTGTTAAGAGCTAGGTAACATTGTGGTTTGTTGTTGGGCTAATCAACACTGCTCGTTCCTCCTTCTATGTATACAGGTTGTTTCACAGTATTGTTGAGTTGGTTTGCACAACGTAATTGTCTCGTTTCTGTCAAAACTTTGAGTTTTAAGTTACAGGCTGTTGTGACGAGTCGATGTCTGGGTGTTGTTGTCTGGTCGTTGGGACGTCTCTGGGACTGTGTTGTGATGCTATTAGCTGTCAATGTCGATGTTTCTTACTCAACGTGTGCTATGTTTCAATTGATTTCAAGTTTTTTTTCCTGGTTAAGTAAGATTTCAAATACGAATTCACCTTTGCTCTCTATCTCCGCCTTTACCTTTGTCTTAGAGTGAGCAGTGCTGGTTTTGTTTCATTTCTGATTTAGATTCCAGGGTTTTTTTTTTTTTCGAGTTCGTGATTGATTAAACGCTGTGTTTCAGGGTTCTCATTAGTTCACCTGTGTCGACAATGAATGTATGATCTTGTTGAAACCCCCTTAACCCACAGTTGTAGACCCCGCTTCAGTTTTGTTACTGTCGAACACAATCAGTGACTTCTTAGTTCATTCTTAGCTTCAATTTACTTGTCAGTTTTAAGCTTTTAGTACGTTATGGTTTACTTTTGAGTGTTAATCGCATGTTTTCAAAGTCTTGCTACTATAGAATGTAGCTTTAGTCCCCTTTCAACATGAGTAAGGTGCTTTCGCCTGTTGGTTTTATTCCCTGGTTTGATTCATGTGAATTTATATAAAGACTTTTGAATATAAGTATAATGATTTTTGTGCTGATTAGACTGATTTGGTTTTAATACCTGTAATGACATGTTAACCTGGCATATTATGTGTTGTTGAGCTTTAACATATGATTTGTTTATGTAGGGATTAAATCAGACTTTTATGGTTCTTTTTTGAATTCATGTCGAGATGTCGGGTGTTTTAAGCTATTTTAACCTCTTGTTAATCTCTGTTTGCTTGTTTTGAAACTAGTTTTGGGATGTTTCACTTCCCCTGATTTTTCCCCATCATTTGATCATATTTTTGTCGATTTAGAATGAGGACTTCTTAGTCCCGAGTTCGATCCGGTTTAAATTATGTTCATTTGGTCTCATTTGTTTGAAATTTGGCACTATAACCTTTTCATCCCTTGTTGACATTCTGAAGGCTTGTTGTGCCTGATTAAAGTTTACAGGTAATAAATTACATATTAGAATCACTTGCACTTCAATTAGATTTTGCTCATATACTAATTCAATTCTTTTTTTTAATTGTATGAACCTTGTTGATGAGTTCAATTTGGACTCCTCTGGTGCATATTTGCGAATTTCGAGTCATCCCGTCTTATTCAGACCCATGGAGAGGGCTGGTACAGGTTTAAGGAAGCTGCCGGGCAGGTCTTTACAGCAAGAAGAGGCCCATTTACACTTGTATACACTCATATACAGTGAATGTATACAGAGGTGAGATGGGCCCAAGTCCATTTTTGTTGCGGAAACAATCGAAGGGCTACGATATTAAATTTACAGGAATTATTGGTGGGAAGCAAATCTGGTTTGCTGAAATGTTATATACCACACTAATTCACCGGGAATGGGGCCTTAAGCCCATTTATTTTTCTCAACAGGCAGCAGCAGAGGGCCAGTTTAGAAGGGTTGGACAGACCCAATTCATTTTAGAAATTAGGACAGATTTGAATTTGGGCCTGCCAAGCCCAATTTCAGCCCCTTTATCTTGCCTTGTTTTATTATTTCATTTGTGATACTTGTTTATTTTATTTACTCACTCTCATAATTATTTGTATTATTATTATTTGTGTAATCTAATTAATTTTCCCAACATGTCTTCATTTTTCTTAATTTCCATTTTGTTGTTGTCTTAGTGTCAAATTTTGCTTACAATTTATTTTGGCAACACTCTTGAAAATTGGTTCAATTTTAAATTTAGTCAACTTTGATAAATTTAGTCAATTTGTCACATTTAGTCAATTTCTTTCAACTTAGTTAAATTTATAAATTTAGTCTATTTTAAGCTTAGTCTATTTTGCAAAGATAATAAAATCTCAGATCTAGTCAATTCTTGCAAAGATGGTCAGTGCTTCAGATCTAGTCAATTTTTCAAATTTCGTCAATTTTTTCAAAATTAGTCAATTTTCTCAAACTAGTCAACTTTTTTCCAAAGTCACTTAAATCTTTAAAAGTTAGTCAAATTCCTAGTCGTCGATCAACTGTAAGTTAGCGATCATTTTGAGTGATTAATTTCTTCTCAAAGTGGAAATTAAACCCTTACCTATTTCTCGGATATTTTAAAACTTTTTTGTTAGGTTTTAAAATTTAATGTTTCTTTTCTAATTATCTTTAAAATTAGGTGGCGACTCTTTAAGATTTTGGGAATTTTGTTTATAGTTAAATTAATTAAGTATTAAATCGAATTTTCAAAATTAAAGTC
Organism: Solanum sejunctum; assembly: GCA_025642045.1. Taxonomy (NCBI): domain Eukaryota; kingdom Viridiplantae; phylum Streptophyta; class Magnoliopsida; order Solanales; family Solanaceae; genus Solanum; species Solanum sejunctum. Next base: position 24,267 of record JAOTQJ010137422.1, on the reverse strand, counting down.
ACTTTTTTTGAATAAATACACGCCTTTGAAGAATTGAAAAGAAGGCTGACCACAACACCTATTATCATGGCTCCGGACTAGTCACAACCATTCAAACTAACGTGTGATGTGAGTGGGGTTGCACTAGGTGTGGTGTTGAAGGTAGAGAATTCTGCATCTTGTCTGTTATGCCAGCAAAGCACTAAATGTGGCCCCAGAAAAATCATACAGTGACTGAATAAGAATTGCTTTCCTTAGTTTTTGCCTTTGGAAAGTTCCTGTCAAACTTGCTGGGGGCCAAGGTGATTGTGCACATAGACCATGCGACACAAAATGACTCATTCCCTGATGAGAGAGTTTTGGTGGCCCCACATGATCTTATACCTTTGTTTGGAGATTATGTTAACTATTTGGTGAGTGATATAGTGCCGCCTGATTTGAACACCCATCAATGTCGCTAGTTTATACATGATGTAAAGAAATTCTTCGGGGATGAGCCATATTTATTTCACATTTGCACGGATGGGGTCATCCGTCGATGTGTTCCAGAAGTGGAAATGATGAGCATCCTTCAAGCATGTCACTTTTCGTTGGTGGGTAGCCATCATAATGGAGCTTGAATGGCTTACAAAGTATTGCAGTGTGGTTACTATTGGCCGTATATACATCAAGAAGCCTATGATTATGTAAAGTCTTGTGATAGATGCCAAAGAGAGGGCGGAGTTTCACGAAGATACGAACTCCCTCTAAATCCTACTTTGGACATAGAACTATTTGATGTTTGGGGCATTGATTTTATGGGACCCTTTGTTAGCTCTCATGGTAATAAGTACATTCTGGTTGTAGTTGATTATGTCTTTAAGTGGGTGGAGGCTGTGGCTCTACCGAACAATAAGGGTAAGAGTGTTATCGGGTTTCTCTGAAGAAGCATTTTCTCCAGGTTCGGTACACCTAGGGCAATTATTAGTGATGGAGGTTCTCATTTTTGCAATCGATTGTTCAAAGCTCTCCTTAAAACATAAGGTGTGAAGCACTGTGTGACATCCCCGTACCATACCCAAACCAGTGGACAAGTGGAAGTATCAAATTGAGAAATAAAACAGATCCTATCCAAAATGGTGAATGTGGATCTCACTGATTGGTCAATTATGTTGGATGATGCTTTATGGGCCTACTGGACTGCCTTCAGAACTCCCATCAGAATGTCCCCTTATTAACTAGTGTTCGGGAAGGCCTATCACCTGCCAGTTGAACTTGAGCACAAGGCATTATGGGCATTGAAGAAGCGAAATCTAGATTGGCATGAAGCTGCAACTTCTAGGTTGATGCAAGTGAATGAGCTTCATGAATTTAGACTGTGTGCATATGAGAGCTCTGCCTTGTATAAACAACGAATGAAAGTTAAGCATGATTGCAAAATTGAAGATCACCGATTTGCCACAGGAGACGTGGTATTGATCTACAACTCTTGATTGAGGTTGTTTCCTGGAAAACTCAAATCTAAGTGGATGGGGCCCTTCAGAGGTGCACGTTTTTAGTCATGGAGCCATCAAGTTAGAAAGCAGGGATGGAAACACTTTCAAAGTCAATGGTTAGAGGGTTAAATGGTACAGGGATGACATGGAAGAAATAAATATAATGGAAGATTGGGATCTTGATGAAGCATGAGCATAAAAGCTTTCTATCGTGCTGTGACAATAAATCAGGCGCTTCCTAGGAGGCAACCTAAGGTATGCCCCTTGCACTTTTTCTATGTGTTTTTACTTTGAGGACAAAGTATCCTATTTTGGTAGGGTGTAAGGTGAAGTCTAAGTAGACTCAAGTCCATAACTTTTCCTATTTTTGATCCCAAGGTTTTCTTGCCGTGATTCATTTTTTCTTAGGGATATTTACTTTTTTTTGAACCAGCATATTTAGGTAGTGTTGATAATGTGTAAATTCATAGTAGAGTTATCTGTCGGTATATACATAGTCTTTAGATGTGTTTTAAAATTTTGATGAAAAATTTGGTACCCTCAAAATTTTTAAGATTGTGGTTATTGATGCATTCATATATTTTTGAGTATCTGCCAATGTTTGTGCTGATATTGTGAAGGTAAGCTGAGGCTGAAAGCATGACCTGTGAGTATATACTTGATTATGGATGCAATACCATGTGTGTTGTGAGGTTATTTTGCTGCATTCATGTATCTTGTATGGACTCAAAACTTGCCTTAGTACTCTAAGATTGGTTTGGTGATGTGGCGGATATGGAAAGGATCTTAGGCCTTTGTTCTTTGAGTGAACCCACTTTTGGCCTAAATGACCACCAAATGAGTGAGCGAATCCCTTGTTCCAAATTTTTGAGCTTCTCATGTACTCATTCTTTCTTGACATCTTGATAGCTTAACCTTGTTTGATAAAACACTTTGATTTTGGCCCTAGTCTATCCTTGGACATATAAACCTTAATTGAGGCTAAAAGCCTAATTTGAGGGTGGCTACAAGTTGTGCCCCTGGTTTAAAGAATACATATTGTGTACTTCATCTCAGGCTAAAAGCCTAAGTTGAGGGTGACCCTTATTGTGGTAAAGTAATGACAATGAGGTGGTTAGTTGGGGAATAAAGAAAGAAATGAAAAATCGATGAGCCAAGTAAAGAAAAATAAAACATAAGTGCCTTGAATTAAGAAAAAGTAGCAAAAATTGAGTTCTGAAATAATGCATAGTTGAAAATAGGAAGAAAACACTCGAGGAAAGTTCAAACAGGAGAATAAAGGTGGATTTATTGAAAAGGGTTGGATTATAAAAGCAAAAAGTGCTGGTAAACATGATTCAAGGATATCTTTTAGTTACTAATTGCCTAAAATGCCATACCAAAGCCCCCTGAACCTATGTTACAAGCCCATAAGTCCTAAAGTGATCCAAATCCACTTTATCACCAAGCTAGAAGATGAGTATAGAGGTAAGCATATGGTGTTGGTCAGTATGCATGAATTTCAATTGTGAAAGTAAGATTGCTTCCTCAGTCCTTGAATTCTAAATGCTTTTTGAGTGAGTATGAGAAACTTCTTTCCAGTGAGGGCATTTGCACTACTTGAGTAGCATATGACTATACCAACAATTGTGGACGGTTGATGCTCCTTAGCTTGTCATGGTTGGATTGCCATGTATCTCATTATGTTCTGATTTTTCTTAATAACTTTGCAATCCTATTTTGCAAATGGTGGTTGGGTACCTGAATCAAAGGAGTTGTTATATATGCCATTACTGTAGCTACTACGTATTTCTCATTATATGCTCAGATTGAGTCATCTCTTGAGGATAAGCAACAATTCTAAGTTGAGGGTGTTGATGTGCTGTCACAATACAACACATTTGATGCCCCAAATACTGGATTTTATAAGTTCTTAATGTGAATTTTTATGATTTTTATGTCTTTTTGTGCTATTCTTGCAGAAAAGTTAGGTTGGCATGATTTTGAAGAAAAGTTGCAGGTTTTTGCTGAATCATAGGACATATGAGCTCACCTATGAGTCCTAGCCCAAGCTTCGAGTCGTAGGGTGTGTCGTAGTAAGAAACAGAGACTAAAATTCAGAAATATGCTAAGTGGAGGTCACCCCTACGAGACCATCTTCTGAGTGTAAGTCTCACCATGACTCGTATAGGTGGACTCATAGCAGGAATCGAAAAGCCAAAATGTTGGGCCAAGAATTGAAGGCCAAGCCTATGAGAGGAACATACGAGCTATAGCTCAAGAAATGACTCGTACCTATGGGTCATACCGATTCAGTCCAAGATTCCAAGAACCTGATATGAGACCCCGACTACGACTCATAGGTCACCCTACAAGTCGTACCTGCTAGGTGTACCAACTGCCAGCTGTCTTTTCTGTGTTATTTTAGGATTTATTTGTGAACACTATAAATACTTCAAGTTAGGTTTTTATGAGAATAATTCCAGATTTTATAAGATGGGACTTTCCTTTGAATATTCTCTCAAGAATATTTTAGGCTTTTGGATTAGTTTATTATTCTCTCTTGGAAAACTCATTTTGGAGATTACAAATCTTACTTTGTATTCATTGTTGATTAATCAAGCTTTTGAGTTGTAGCTTGTGGTGCCTACACTCTTTAGTGTTTTTGGTAAAACTTTCACTTAGGTCCTCTATTTACATTTTTGTTGGTTTTGCCTTAGCCATGAGTAGCACCCACAACTTAGAGTTGTAGGAATCATAGGTAGTTGACTAGAAATAACCTTGGTTTATTGCATTCCTATGATTGGGTTTTGCATGTATTGTCTATTTCCCTTTATTATGATTGTCAATTGGTGGCCGCCAACACTAGATCCCACCTACTATCACTAGCTCGACCAAGGTAGTGACGTATAGGAAAAATAAAGTAGATGGCAGGATTCGATTGATGTGTTCTTATCTAATCAACCAAACTTGACCAAGAGGATGTTGACTAGGACAATCGGTAATGGTTAGTTAGCACCCATGGTGGTCGACCAAGTGCTATGGTGAAATTCGACCTTCACCTTCAGAAGAGGGCTAGAAGAACTTATGTTACCGTCCTGCATGCGAATTTAGAAGTTGTCCCTAAAATTGAGTGTTTTCTCGCATCATAATTTAGTGTTTACTTTACTTTGTTCTGAATCACAACCCCCTCCCCAATTTAGAGATTTTTCTTATTTATGCTTGAAATAATTAGTAGTGTATTCTTGTAGTCAAACCACGTATTCCCTGTGGATTCGATCCTAACCTTTGGTTAGGTTAATTGCTGACAATGATCGCTTTCTTATTGAAGCGTGAACATCATCAATGTTCCCAAAAGGGAGATATTAAAACGACCCCAAAAAGTGCCCAAAAATGTGCCTCGGAATGCCTAGAATTTAAATTTCATATATCTCAAAATTCATACATGATATCAAAAATCCAACCTCATATTCTTGGTTAGGGGTTGAAAAGTAGGGGGATAGGAGTCTAACCCTGATTTTAGAGCAATCAAATTACAATTTCAATTTTCCAAAATTTTGATTTCCAGAACTGATCCGCGACAGGGCCATGACGCGCAGATGTTATAGACTAGTGTAAAGTTGTCCTTCATGATAGCTTCACATGGTGGACTAGACGCGGACTATGTATTTTGTTGCTAGGATTTTTATCTCAGTCCAGGACTGTTGGGTCTTGCGCCTAAGTGTTCCCAAACATGTTTTTACCAACACTTAGCCTCATTTCACCCTCATATCATCCCAAAACATTCCCCAATACTCACTAAAACACTTAGCCATATTTTCACTCCCAAATTCAAGTTCCAAACCCTCATCCTAAGATAAGGTTTTCCTTCAAGGTTCTTCTTCAAGCTTCAAGTTTCCATCTCTAATCTTCACTAAATTCATTTCCAAGCTAAGGTATATGGATTTCTTTCATGGGTTCCTTTCACCCATGATTCCCAAGCTTCATTTTCTTAAAAGTTTCATGATTTAAAGATGATTTAATCATGGGTCTTACTTATTATGAAATTCATTGCACACTATGTTGGGGTTTCATGAAAGTGTGATTGGTTTAACATGTCTTGAGATATGAATCTAAGATATAATATTGGATATGAAGAAGGGTTTTGACGTATTGGTTGAAGGTGTTGCAAGGTGTTGATTGATGGTTTTACGATGGCTTTTCTTGCATGATTTCACTCTTGAATTGCATGATTTTACACTAGCACTACACACTCGCCAAGAGTTTGATAAAATATTCGTCTAAGGTTTGTTGAGGAATTGAAGGGCCAATAGATGCCTTATAAGTTGAATAGTGTTATGATGATCATGTGATGATGAAAAGATGATGACATGATGATGAATCAATGGTATGCATATGATGTATAATAATGAGAGAAAATGTAGGTATATGATGACTTGTGATGATGAAAGTATGTTATATATGTGTTGAATTCATGAAAAGTATGTTTGATGTTGTATGACAATCACCTTGTTAAGAGGGGGACAAGCATCAATCACCTTGTTGAGAGGGTGCCAAGTCTCAATCACCTTGTTGAGAGGGTACCAAGTCTCAATCACCTTGACGAGGGGGGTGTCAACCCTTGATTGCCTTGTTGAGTAGGTACCAAGCCTCAATCACCTTGAGGGGGGGGGGGGGGGTGTCAAGCCTCGGTTGCCTTGTTGAAGGAGTATCAAGCCTCAGTCACCATTCAAGGAATATGTGCCTTGGAGTTAATAAGTATCTCACTTAGTCTATGATGATGATCTATTCCTATGTATGCTCTAATCTATATACAGATATGATTCACTAACATGTTTTACTTCAAGCATCATTCGTACATGTCATATTGATAGTATGCTAACCATTGTCTATGTTTATGCATTTTGCCTATGATGTCTATCTCCTGTTGATAGCATCTGACATACTTAGTACATTCAAACATACTAATGCATACTCTATGCCTACATGATGTTATCATGTAGGAACCAGAGCTCCATTTGGTTATCAACCTCCCCTACGTGGCCAGTAATATTCAATCAAGCTAGTTGGTGAGTCCTCATGTCCGAGGGCAATATCTATGTTCTTATGCTATGTATTTAAGACTATCTTTCCTTTTTGGATATACTTGACTATGGGAGTGAGCTTGGTTACTTGTCTTGGCCCCCGCTAAGTTCTATTTTAGAGGTATTGTTGGACAAAATATGTATTATGCTTGAGCTTGACTCACTTATGATATCCAAGCTATTTAAATATGTTTCTCTTTCCCTTAGTCCCAATTTCCCTTGTTTATGTTTCTTATATAGTTTTATCTTGTTTCCGCGACCAAGGATGTATGATGATATGTAATGAGGTTTGTTTGGGGTTTCTTCGGGTTCTCTATTTGCCGGTCATGTTTAGACCTTTGGATTAGGTCGTGACATTGATCATATCTCATTTCCATTATGGAATCTCAAATTTTGAGCTATTCCATATGGCCTTTGGTGGTTAACTTTGACTTATTGGCAATTTGGGCACTTGGAGACAAATTCAGCAATGAATTCCTTCATCCCACTCCACTGGTAGACTTCTCTCAAGTTATGGTACATCTTGTTTGACCCTGGATGGGTGAATATTTGGTTCTATAGGCCACTGCCATGATTCTCTCTCAAAATTCATCGACATTAGGAACACACAACCTGCCTTGGTATCTCAATACTCAATCTCCCCATTTGGCAAAAGCTATCCCCTTCTGCTTATGCATCCTCCTTCAATTATAATAAAATATGATCTTGATATTTTAGCTCCTTCACCTCTATTACTAGAGATGATGCAGACCTATTATACATAAGAACTCCTCCTTCGCCCAATTCATCTAGTTGAACTCCCAATCGTGCTAGCCTACGAACCTCTTTGGCTAACTCTCTCTTCTCCTCCTCAACATGGGCGATGCTTCCCATGAACATCCTACTAAGGGCATTTGCAACCATGTTAGCTTTACCTAGGTGGTAGAGGATGCTCACGTCTTAGTCCTTGAGTAACTCAATCCACCTCCTCTGCCTCAAGTTAGGCTATTTCTGGGTGAAGATGTATTACAGGCTTTTGTGGTCTATGAATACATTAACATGTGTTCCATATAGATAGTGGTGCCATAATTTGAGAGAAAACACCACTGCTGCCAACTCCAACTCATGAGTGGGGTAATTGTTCCCATGCACTTTAAGTTGTCTAGCAGCATATGCAATAACTTTTCCCCTCTACATTAACACACATCCCAATCCCACTTTGAAGCATCATACTAAATGACAAATCTATTAGTTCCATCAGGCAAGGTCAACACAGTGTAGTAGTCAACCTAATCTTCAACTCCTAGAAACTTCTCTTGCACTCGTCTGAGAATTGAAACTTGACCTTCTTCTAAGTCAGTCTAGTCAATGGTACGGATATGGAGGAATTCCATCAGCAAATCTGCGGTAATAGCCAACCAATCCCAGAAAACTCCTTATGTCCATCGGCAAGGTTGGTCTAGGCTAGTTCTTAACCACCTCAATTTTTTGGGTATCCCCTTGAATACCATTGCTCGAAATCACATTGCTTAAGAATGCCATAGATTTGAGCCAGAACTCATACTTCAAAAACTTTGCATATAACTCATTATCTCTGAGCGTCTGCAGAGCAATTCTAAGGTGATTGGTATGCTTCGTCTCATCTTTGCAATACACCAAGATATTATCAATAAACATGATCACAAATATGTCAAGATACTATTTTAATACTCTACTCATCAGGTCTATAAATGCCGCAGGTACATTTGTCAACCCGAAGGACAGCACCAAGAACTCAAAGTGACCATATCAGGTTTGAAAAGCCATCTTTGGGATGTAACTTTTTCTCACTTTCAGTTGGTGATAGGCTGATTTGAGGTCTATCATAGAGAAAACAGTGGCACACTGAAGTTGGTCAAGGAAGTCGTCAATCCTTAGGAAGGGATACTAATTCTTGACTATCACCTTATTCAATTGGCAATAGTCAATACACATCCTGAGGGAACTATCCTTCTCTCACATAAATAAGACTGAAGCACCCCATGGAGAGACACTTGGCCTTATGAATCCCTTCTCTAGCAAAATATGTTAATTGTTTCTTTAACTTGTTCAACTTTACAGGGGGAATTTTATTTGGCGGAATAAAAATAGGTTGGGTATCAGGAAGAATATCAATTTCAAATTCGATCTCTCTATCAAAAAAGACTCCAGACAGATCCTCTAGAAATATGTTAGGGAATTTACTCACAATCAGGATGAACCCAAGAGTTTGGGGCTCAACATCATCAGACTTGAGTCATATGAGGTGGTAGATACATCCCTTAGAGATCAGTCTTCAAGCCTTGAGGTAAGAAATAAACTTACCCTTCGGTGTAACAACATCTCCCTTCCACTCAATAATTGGTTCATTTAGAAACTAGAATTTAACAATTTGAATTCTGCAATCAGCAGAGGTATAATAGGCGTGAAGCTAGTCCATGCCGAGGATCATGTCAAAAATTGACCATCTCTAACTCAATCAAATTAGCATCCCCATGATAGATTGACACCACACAATCTCTATAGATTCTTTCAGTTTGAATGGATTTACCAATAGGAGTGGAAATAGAAAATGGTTCAAGCAAAGACTCAGGAAGGATCTGAAATCTACCAGCCATATATGGAATCACAAAGGAACAAGTTGCACCTGGATCAAGTAAAGCATAGCAAGGAAAGGTAAAGAATTGAACCATACCTATCACAACATCAGGTGCAACTTCTTGGTACTGTTGGTTCCCCGTTGCATACAGATGATTTGTACCACTTCCTATCCTTGGTGCAACACCTCTCTGGTTACCCCTTGCTGGTGGTGCTGTGGTCGAGGATTGGGCCTTATTTCCCTACATTAGATACTTCTTCTAAAAATGGCTTGGCTGGTCACACTTATAGTAACCATTCCCTCCATTTCTATATTCACCTAGATGCATCCTACCATATTTTCCACAAGGTGACTTCCTTCTAATGCTAAGGGCACACTTGTTTGAGACTATGCACCATGTACCCTAAAGTTTAGCTGACCTTAGGACCTTTGATCATAATTGTGGCTCGGGGCTAATGCACTGGCTAAAGTTGGACTATAGCTAGAGGATCTCTTCTGGAAGTAGGAGCTATCTCCCTTACCCTGCTTAGTCTGGGTAGGCTCAAGCTTTGTTAACTTGGCTTTTTTACTCAGATGTTCCTCTCTATCTTTCTTCTAGTCCTCTTCAGTTTGCTGGGCATAGGCTATAATGCTGGAGATATCCATACCTAGGATCAATAATTCCACCTTACGCTTCTTCTTCACATGTCTTCCTAACCTAAATAAGAATTTCCTCATCCTCGCTCTCATATCCTGGATCATTTTTGGGGCATACTAGGATAGTTGGATGAATTTCAATCTGTACTCTTTAACCATTAGCCTACTCTATCGAAGAAGGCACCTCTGAAATAGGATTCTCAACATTGCTTGCCGTATCATTTCTCTGGGTCACGGTACATTTAGGAGGCATGATATGCAAGTGCATAACACATAAGTTAGAAAAGGAGTTTTGTAGAGTTTTAACTCTATTGCACGAACTCTGAACATAAGAAAAGGGTAACAATTCTTAATGTCCTTCAGGCTCTTGTTTATAATGTGTAGTGGACAACACACCCATAAATAAAACTATACTAGATACGGCTTCACAGACTCCCAAAGACTCTTGAACTCTATGTTCTGATATCAAGTAGTCATGTCCCGGGAGGGTACCTTTGGTGTTGTCGGCACTTGAAGAACCATTCTGATTCCCCAAGAGAACCACTTGGACTCATCATCACATCGACTTGATAGTGGAAGAAATAACTCAAAATGAATATAACATTATCCAGAAAACATAAATCATTATCTATAAAGCCTCTACTCAATAGTTTAGATAGTGCCATGACATGCTATGACACCCTAAATCAAAGAAAGAAAATACTAGATCAAATCAGAAGATAAAAGGGCTCCTCTGTAAAGCAAGGAAAGCTCACCAACTCTGGGGAAATGTACTGATCCAGACATTAACGATGTGTGGGTTGAAGTCCTCTATCACATGTATCTCCATCATGAAGCGATGTAGGTACAAATGGACGTCAATACATAGAACATACTAGTATATAAAATAGCTCACGAAAATAATGCTCAACTCGCTCCTCTCGACTCAGCAACTCATGCTCAACTCAATACATGCATGTTTTAAAGTAAATCATGCTTATAGAGTAAACTTAGTAGAAATAAACTCATTTTAGAATACTATTTTCAATGAAAGATTGCTTAGGAGTTTCTCTTAACTGACATTCAATCCCATTACCTTTAGTTTGGTGATGCACAATAAAGGCAACGTCATTACCATGCCCGTCTTAAACTTGCCATGTAAAGGATGATCAACCCTCTCATGGATCCATAGTAAATGTCCATTTTTGGGACTAGAGTTGCCAAAGTGTGATGTATGACTATCCTACTCTGGCAACGTAGTTTTGTGGGTTAAAGTAATTATCTACTCTCTCCCGGCTCAGTGTTCGATACTCCTCCAAAGACTAAAACACGCTCAGCTCATCAATCTACTCAATCTTCAATGCTTAGTCAATTAACTCAAGTCTCAACCTCATTGGGTTACCTCATCTCAACTCGTCTCAATTACTCATAAACTCAATCGGTCAGTGCAGGCAATCAAACTCGACTCAGACTCAGACAATCATTTAGACTCACTCAAACGAACTCATCATGCAATGCAAATAATTTTCATGGTAGTATAAAAGATTATGTTCAATATGCTTTTCATGCTCTATAATGTTCAAATTTCTCAACTCACCAATTCAACATCAAATTCAAACTTCAACTCAATCTACACATAGAATTTCATAGAATTATACAATTTGGGTTTATGCTATCAAATATAAGACTTCACCTCAATATCATATCAGAAACTATGAAATGCAGCAAGTACTTCATACATTATCAGGAGAATTCATAATAAATACAAGAATTTTAATAAGAGATAGAATTTCAAAAATCTCAACTCTTTTCCATATTTTGACTCAAGTAGATGAAAGGAGCATATGAATGGATGTAGTTCCACACTTTAGTAATCCTTACATACCTGGGGATAGAAGAAACAATGAAACTCTAGTCGATCCACATGCTAGAATAAAGAACTCTTACTTTTCTCCCTCCTTTGGAGTTCTCAAGAAATCCCTAAGGTGATGAATGGTGGAAGAATATACTTAGGGTTTTGTCTTTGGACTTAAGTTAAGTCCAAAACATCTAAATGTTAAATTAACAGGGGTAGGAATAGACAAAATTACCCTTCTTAAAAATGGTTATCTAGGTCTACGAGACCTCATCTACGAGTCATAGGTCATTCAACAAGTCCTAGATGACCTCCCATAAACTAGGGGTCCTAAAATTTGAGTTACTGGAATTTGTCACAAAACCTTCTCGATGAGCCCTAAAACATTCTACGGATTGTCTTCTAACTCATATTTCAAGATAGGGAAAGGCTGATATTTGGACCATTATTTCACAAAACCAATCTATGAGCAATGAAATAATTTATGGGTCATATACCATCTCATATATAGGCCTCACACTTAGATAATTCCACTAAGTCATATAGAGGGTTAACGAGACCCTTTCTATGAGCCGTAGATCAGTTTATGGCTGCAGATGACCCTCGTGGATCTTTTTCAGTAGTTTATAAATCTTTTCTCAGCATCCTCTATGCATCTACTCAAGACAAGACAGAACGAATTAGGGGGTGTTACAGTAAAATTAAGGTTTATCGATCAGAATTTATTGCCAAGTTATCATAATATCAAATATTCAGCAAGAATGCTCAGGTCTAACATATCATATTTTTCTCCATTAGACTATATAGTTGATAAACCATCTAGAGCTTCTACATCCCAAATAAGTAAAGAGAAAGACTTTTATAAAGTCAATCATGTCAAAATTGAAAATAATATTGTCATTCGTAATGCAGGGAACCCCACTACGTCTGAAATGGATTTTCCTATAGGAAGTTTGATGGAAGAAAAACTAATTGATTTTACACTAGGATCATTGGTTAGAAAAAGTATTTCAGAAGAATTAGTTTTACCCAGATGAGAATTATTCAAAACATAGTTTTTAAGAGTTTTAATAAAATCAATAAAGAAGCACTATAAGGAGAATTTTATAAAGATCTTTCTATATGAAAGATCATAATATTCCATAAATGAAATTGTAGCAACTTTGAAGTGATCATACATGTTTGTTGGATTTCAAGCAAATTACTAATAAGTCATAGAAAACAACTCTTTTAAAGCTTTAAATAAAAGATTTTTGCGTGTTCTCAAGAAAATTTGTTGTTTTGATGTGTATTTTTGTTATTTTCCAGGAAAAGTGATTAAGGCATGCAAAAATGGGTGAAAAACAAGGAAATGAATGAAAAAGAGCTCAAGTATTGGCACAAGAAGGCTTCCACGGCCCGTGTAGCATACACGGACCATGAAAGGCCATGTGGAGGTGGTCTTGGTGAGTAAAGCAACAATGGAGCAAAGTAAAGGACCACGTGTACCTTCACGGCTAGTGTACCACTACATGGACTGTGAGGTCCACCATGGCCTCACACTTGGCATAGCACAACATGCCTTGAAGTTGAGGAAAGAAGTTGGAGAAAAATTGCCTAAGGCATATCCCACGGTACCCTTCATGGGCAATAAAAATTGACACGAGCCATGAACATGCCGTCAAAGTGACTTGAAGATGTCCATTACCATCAAAAATTACAAAAATAGTACAAATGGCAAGAGATGGAGCCTGTCAAGGGTTGTGTGACCAACCATAGTCTATGACGTGGGCTGTGATGTTGAAAGAAGTGATGAAAAGTCAAAGTTAGGGGAGATGGTTCGTCTCATGGACCATTTACCCTCACATAACTCGTGTTAATACACATGAAGAGAAGAGCAATTTTGAAGATTAAGTGTGGATTCATAGACCGATTCATGGTCCGTCTAGTATCTCATAGGCCGTGTAATGACCTGTATCCATGTTGGCGTTATTTTTCCTATTTCACGTTGGATTAGGTTTTACTTGTATATATATATATATTATTTTTATTCCATTTTTAGTCAATCTTGGACTACTATAGACAGAGAATACAAGAAGAATACTATTTTGCTTTCAATTTGATTGAACTCTTGTATTTAATTATCTTACTCGAGATCATAATCCATGGATTCATTAATTCTCTAATAGTAAGTTCTTTATCATGAATTCTTTATATTTGTTATGGGCTTTGTTTTTTGAATATGCTAGGCTAAACCCATAATTAGCGTTGTGGGAACCATGACAAATTAATAAGATAGAGGAATATGTGGTAAATCTGGCGATTGATATATATATATATATATCATAGTATTCTTCACTTTAACTTCTTCTTTAATAAATCGACACATTAGGGAAAGGCTATATTACATGTCTAAAATGGATGTAGTGATTAGGAAAAGAGTTCTACGATAGAAATTCGGGGTTTTTAATCTAGTCTAAGTACTTGAGACCAAAAGGTGAGAGTATTCTACAGTCAATAACAAGGGTTAGTAAGTATACGTTCTAAGACTAAAAGGTGATGAATAAAATGCATCTAAGAAGGACCGAAAGATGAATTAGGTATTACATAACTCGCTAGATCTTGTATATGTAATCATGAACAAGTTTACCAAATAGATTTGGCTATCACATTAGACATCAATGGAAACATAATCGTAGCTTCACATTAATTGTTGAAATCCAGTAGTCTTTATACTCTTTTGTTACTTTAATAATTTAGTTTGTATAAACCAAAACCCCCACTTACTTTTTGTGTTTATATTTTTTTGGAATATATATTACATCTGAAAAAAGTGCTAATAGATTTATGTTGACATATTCCCTATGAGATTGACCTCAACTCTAGTTGAGTTCTACATTTGATCAACGATGGCTTTACTATTCCTTTTGGAGTATAAATTTTGGTGATCAAATTTTGCCACCATTGTCAACAAATACGGTGGAGTAATAGTCTATTAATTGCTACTTTCACTATGTAATACTAGTCCATAATTTTAGTTTTATTTTTTTTGTTTTTTTTAGTAGGGAGCAAGTGTTCCATACGAAACAACTGAAGTAAGGGTGAAACACTTGTTCTCTGTGATCCCGAGCTCACTAATTTAATCCATAGAATAAATACTGAAGAATGCAATGTAGCTAGAGAGAGAAAGAGTTGGTCGTGAATCCTACAGGTGGGGGAAATGATGGTCTAGGTGAAAATGACCTCTTTGGTAATGGGGTGCCATAAGCAGCACCACTTTGATAGGTACCACTTGTTCCACCCCTGCATCAGCAACTCGGTGTAAGACCTTAAGGTCCTCAACAACCCCAACCAATGAATAATGATGATAAAGGTGCTGAAACCACTAGAGCAATACTGCTTCCCCCACTTCCTATAGGCTTCAATTTCACCATCACCAGTACTATGATGCAGATGATATAATTGAAGGGTTTTTTAGTGGAGCAACAACTGAGGAAGCAAATCATCATGTTATGAACTTCTTGGCATCATGTCAATTGTCTGATATCTTAGGGGTCAATCAACAAGCACTTAGGTTGCGATTATTTCTGTTGTCTCTTACTAGTGAGGCAACAAAGTGGCTGAATGAGCTTCCACATAATTCCATATGCACTTGGGGAGAGCAAAAAAAGGATTTTGTAGAGAGGTTCTTCCATACCTTGAGACAACTGAAGATCATAGATGACATTGGGTCACGCAAGTAATTGATCAAACTTAGGAGAGATTCAGGTTGAAGCTTAAGAAGTGCCCCGATCACCATCTCATAAATGAACACTTGAAAGCAGTCTTCTAAAGGTCTTATAACTTTGTGATAGAGCCTATCATTGATGCTACTTGTGGAGGATCATACATATCTAGAATGTTCCCAGATATAGTAGTGATCTAGGATCAGGTAGCCAAGAATAACAAGGCATGGTACACTAGAGATGGAGACAGTTATGGGTTCATATTCGAGATGACTTCAAAACAGTGCAAGAAGAAAGAGGAATAGGATCAAGACATAGCCCATATGCTGACCCAACTTGATATGCTGACGAAGCAATTACTAGATGAGGCCTAGAAAACGTGAACGCTATGGATACAATGCCCAAGTATGATGACCAAGGTTATAATTATAATGAGAAGGCAAACTTCTTGGGTAGCCAGGGGGTTATCGGCCATTCAACTTCAGTAACCAAGGTTGAAACTATGGTCATGAGAACTATCAAGGAAACTAGCAAAATAGAGACGATTATCAGATCCATGAACGTCGAAATGATGGTAGTGGAAACTCAAAATTAGAGGAGATGATGGCAACGGTTCTTGAAAAGGTACAATCTACTGAGGTAGGGGTGAGAGATATGAAAGTAGAAATGTCCAATGTTCAAGAACTAGTCGACTCGCAGTCCACCTCGATCAAGCAACTAGAGTAGCAGATGGGGCAACTGTCATCCTCATTAAATCAAACAAAAGCTGGGTAACTTCTTAATGATATTATTAAGAACCAAAAAATGATAGTCACTATATGACAATAACCACAAGGAGTGGTAAAGTACTTTCTGACCTTATTGTAGCTAGTGATGCAGGTTTTGAAAAAGCTGATGGCAAGGTACCTGACCCAGGGGAGGTGTATGTTGGTGACGTGAGTAAACAGATCGATATGGCACCAACAGAGCCTGAGGTTGCCAAAGATGCTATAGAGTAAGAAAAACTAGTAACTCAGTCTCTACAGGCCATTGCCAAGCCACCACCACCATTCTCACAGAGGTTGTAGAAGAAGGTTGAAGATGGCAAGTTTCAGAAATTCTTGTCTATGCTGAAGGAGAAACAGTGAATATCCCTCTAGTGCAAGCACTTGAGTAGATGCTAGGCTAGGCTAAGTTCATGAAAGACTTAGTGAATAAGAAGAAGACAACCATGATTGAGCCAACAAACAACCTTTATCACTATAGCGCTATTGCTACATGATCCCTTGTTGAGAAGAAGGAAGATCCAGGAGCTTTCACTATCCCATGTACTATTAGAGATTATGATTTTGCATAAGATCTCTATGATTTAGGTGCCAGCATAAACTTGATACCACTAGTAGTTTATGAGTATTTGGGCTTAGGAGCCCCCACTCCCACTATAATGTGGACACTCATGGCAGATAGATTAGTTCAGCGACTCATGGGGATTTTTTACGATGTGCTGGTCCATATGGGTAGGTTCATCTTTCATGCAGATTTTGTCATTTTGGACTATCAGGAGGACTTTGATGTTCCCATCATCCTGGAAAAACCATTTCTGGTGACTGGCAGGGAATTAGTAGATGTGGAGCATGGGGATCTTACCTTTAGATTGAACACTAAAGAGGTAAAGTTTAGTGTATGTGTTACAATGAAAAGACCCAATGAGGTGGCTATAATGTCTATCATGCATGTGGATGATGACTGTCTTTTTAAGATTCCACTTAAGGAAAAGATGACTATGGACACCCTAGCAGCAGTGTTGATGAACTTCTGAGAGGATGGTATCAATGGGTATAAGGACACTGTGAATGCTTTGCAAGGTAGGGGAACCAAACCATTTGTCCCCAGGAAGTTGGATTTGGACCTACAAAATAGATCGAATTTGCCAACCAAACCCTCTATTGAGGAGTGTCATGACCTAAGCCAAGGGTCTAGATGTGACACAATGAATGGGAAACCTGAAGGGACCCCAATCAAGCCTCTTAACATATCATTACACATCCTTGGTCGCAGAAGTAATAAAATAACAATAATACATAGAAGAAGGGGAAACACGAGGCTAAGGGACATCTTTGATACCATTGAAATATAACAAGCCAATAGTATAACATTAACATGTTATGTGGTTCCAACAATACCTCTAATACATAGATAGGAGTGGAGGCCAAGACAATCTCTGTGCTTATCTTCATACCCATAAGTATCCAACAAAAGAAGACTCAATACATAGCATAAATCAAGAGAAGTATCTCCTCGGAGTTGAGGACTTACCAACTTGCTTTGAGGAGATATATTAGCCATGTGGAGGATAAGGATGATTGTGAGGAGCTCCGGTTTCAGTATGGTAACATCATATAAGCATAGAGTATACATTAGTACATTTGAATGAACTAAGTATGTAGGATTCCATGCGACAATAGATAGGCAACATAATTGAAATATATATTTAGACAATGAATAAGCATATAGCAATATGGCATGCATGAATGGTACTTGAAGTAAATATACTTATATAGAACATATTATATATGAAGTAAAAGACCATCATATCCAAGGCCTACCACCCTCTTGGAGAGGCGATTCAGGTATCAATCCCTCAATTGGTTTATGGTTGTCACACCCTACCATCCATGGTGATTGAGGTATCAACCCCTCAATTGGTTGATGGTTGCTTACTATACATGGTGATTGAGGTATCAACCCCTCAATTTGTTTGATCATTTCCTCACCCTACCATCTATGGTGATTGAGGTATCAACCCCTTAATTGGTTGATGGTTGTCATACTCTACCATCCATGGTGATTGAGGCATAGCATCCCCTCAACAAGGTGTGGTCATCTTGCAACACTATAGATACTTTTTATGAAATGAACACATATGTACCTTTCTTTCATCATCATAAAGTCATTCAAGTCATAGGTCATGCAATGGATTAGTAATAGTTCAAGAACCCTAAACTGGACATTTCATCAAACACTTGGTAGGTGTGTAATGCTAGTATAAAACCATACAATTCAAGAGTGAAATCATACAAGAAAAAATGAATTAAGTCAACCCACCAACACTTGGTAATACCATCTTGCATAATACATCGAAACCCCTCCTCAAAACTCATCATATATCTTAGATTCATAGATCAAAACATGCTAGAATAGTCACACTTTAATGAAATCCCAATATGGTTCATAGTCAAATTCATAATATGAAGAACCATAAGAAAATCAACTTAGCAATATGCAATATATGTAAGAAGATAGCTTGGGCACCATGTATGAAAGGACCTAATGATTAAAATCCACATACCATAGCTTTGGAGAATTTTTTGATGAAGATAGTTTTGAAAACTTAAAGCTTGAACGAATTCCTTAAGATCCGGAAGGTGATTTGGCACTTGAATTTTGAGTGAAATATTTGTCTAAGTATTTGAGGGAGTACTGGGGAATGTGTTGTATGATATGGTGTTGAAATATGGCTAAGTATAGGTATTTTCATGTATGTGAAGTCTTAGGCCCAAGATTTAAAAGCCTTGGACTGAGATAAAATAACTAGGCAAAAATAACACTGAGGCACGCCCCTGCCGCCGCACTAGTGGCGCGCACTGCTTACTAGAATTTGCATTTAGGAAAATAAAAATTGTGATTCGGTCACTCTAAAATCATGTTTAGACCTATTTCCCACTCAATTTTCCCCCTATCAAGAATATGAAGTCGAATTTTTGATATCACGCATGGATTTTGAGATATATGGAAATTACGATTTTGAGCACTTCTGAGGTACATTTTTGGGCTTTTTTTAGGGTCATTTCAATATCTCCCACTTGGGAATATTCATCTCCGAATTTCAAAGAAACGTGTATAAGAGACGTAAAGAAGATAATTTTAGCCCACACAAAAATGCAATAATGCACTTAAACATCACTTAAAAAATCTCATCATAAGTGTAAATTGCCATGAACTTGCTAACATAAACATGAATGCATGAAAATGACATAAGGGCTGATACATGAGATATGAAATCACATAGAAAACTTAGATTTAGTACCTTAGGCTTCAGTAGAATGGAGGAGATATATGAAATCACATAGAAAACTTAGATTTAGTACCTTAGGCTTCAGTAGAATGGAGGAGATAGGGATATCGCTTTTGCATGTTCGCCTCAACCTCCCATGTAGCACTTTCAACTAGTTGATTACTCCAAAGGACCTTAACGAAAGCCACATCCTTGTTCCTCAATATCTTCACTTGTCTATTCAAGATCTCTATCGGAACCTCTTCATAAGCCAAGTTGTCTTAAACAACACCCATAACATCCAATGGGACAATAGCATTCGGGTCACCCACACATTTCCTAAACTTGGATACATGAGAGATCGGATGAACCAAGTCCATTTCACAAGGCAACTCCAACTCATAGGCCACTTTACCAATCCTTCTCAACACCCTATAACAACCCACATATCTTTGACTTAAGTTACCCTTCTTACCAAAACAAACCACACCCTTCATGGGTGAAACCTTTAAATAGACCCAATCACCAACTTGAAATTCAAACTCCCTTCTCCTCACATCGGCATATGATTTTGATGACTTTGAGCTATTTTCAACCTTTCTATAATAAACCTTACCTTCTCCATAGCCTCCATAACCAAATCTGGACCTAACATGCCATCTTCCCTACGTCAAACAATCCAATTGTTGAGCTATAACACCTACCATAGAGAGCCTCAAAAGGAGCCATACCATTGCTAGAATGATAGATATTATTATAAGCAGACTCAATCAATGGAAGATAATCATCACAACTACCCTTAAACTCCAAAATACAAGCTCTAAGTATATCCTCAAGAGTTTAGATAGTTCTTTCAGCTTGCCCATCTGTTTGAGGGTGAAAGACCGTACTAAGCTTAACATTGGTACCAAAACCTCTTTTGAAGGACCTCCAAAAGTGAGAAGTGAATTGCGCACCACGTTCTGATATGATAGATAAGGGCACCCCATGCAATCTAACCAACTCATGAATGTACAACTTAGCATAATCTTCGACCCCATAAGTAGTCTCAACTAGTAGGAAATGAGCTGACTTTATCATCCTATCAACCATAGCCCAAATAGAATGAAAACCCTTTCTAGTCTTAGGAAACCCAACAACAAAACCCATATTAATTTCCTCCCACTTCCAAGTAGGAATCTCTATGTCTTGGGTTAGGCGACTTGGCCTTTAGTATTTGGCTTTGACTTGTTTGCAACTATAAGGACCAGATACAAATTTGGCAATGTCTTTTTCATACATCCCCACCAAGACACATCCCTCAAATCTCTATACATCTTTGTAGAACTGGGATGATTAGAATAGGAAGAAATATGAGCCTCATCAAGAATCTTCTCTTTCAAGCCATCAACATAAGGCACACACAACCTACCATGGTACTTAAGGGTACCATCTCTCCCTTGGGAGAAACTTCCATCTTGCATTATAGGTCACAAAGGCCTACAATTCTAACAAGGAGGGGTAAAGATCTTTCATTGCTTTAACCTCATCAGCCAAGGAAGATTTTGAACCATCAACAACCATAACACCACCATTATCAACCTCTTTCAACTCAAACCAAATCTAGCCAACCGATAAGCCTCTCTAGCCACCTCTTTGCCCCCATTATCAATATGAGCTATACTACCTATAGACACCCTACTCAAAGCATCAATCGCAACCTTAGCCTTATAGGGATGATAATACACCCTCATATCATAATCCTTAAGAAGTTCTAACCACTTTCTTTGTCTCAAGTTGAGATATTTTTGAGTGAACACATATTGGAGATTCTTATGATCGTTAAGCATATCAACATACACCCCATACAAGTAATGATGCCAAATTTTCAAAGCAAAAACTATGGCAGCCAATTCAAGATCATGGGTAGGATAATTCTTTTCATGCACTTTGAGTTGTCTAGAAGCATAGGCTATCGCCTTACCATTTTGCATCAAAAGACAACCTAAACCAATCTAGGAGGCATCACAATACATAACAAACCCTTCGGTAGAGACAAAATAGGAGCAGAGAGAAGCTTGTCCTTTAAGGTCTGGAAATGCTTTTCACACTTATCAGTACACACAAACTTAGCCTATTTTTGAGTAAACTTAGTCATGGGGGAAGCAATAAAAGAGAAAACTTCTACAAACCTCTGGTAGTAACTCGCTAAGCCCAAGAAGCTCCGAATATTTGATGGGGTCAAAGGACTAGGACAATTTCTAATCACCTCTATTTTCTCAGGATCTACCTTAATGCCATCCCCGATACCACAAGACCTAGAAAGGCAACCTCTTTCAACTAAAATTCACACTTCTCATACTTAGCATATAACTTAACTTCCCTTAATTTTTGAAGCACCACCCTCAAATAACCCATATGCTCCTTCTCACTATGAGAGTAGATCAAGATATCATCAACAAAAGCCACAATAAACAAATCAATGAAGGGTTTTAAAGACCCTATTCATAAGATCCATGAAGATGGTCAGTGCTTTGGTCAACCCAAAAGACATAACAACAAACTGATAATGCCCATACCTAGTTTGGAAGGCTGTCTTGAGAATGTCACACTCCCTCACATTTACTCGATGATAACTAGACCAAAGATCAATCTTAGAGAAGTGACTAGCCCCTTGAATTTGGTCAAACAAATCATTAATCCTTTGTAGAGGATACTTCTTCTTTATGGTGACCCTATTAAGATGTTTGTAGTTGAAACACATTCTAAGGGACCCATATTTCTTCTTCATAAACAACACTGATATACCCCTAGATGATTGGCTAGGCCTAATAAAATCCTTCTCCAACAAGTCACTCAATTGCTCCTTCAACTTCTTTAACTCCGCCGGGGCCATACGGTAAAGGGGGAATAGAAATGGTTTGAGTGTTAGGAAGGAGATCTATACCAAAGTCTTTCCCTTTCGGGAGGAACACCGAGAAGGTCATTTAGGAAGACATCAAGGAATTCATTTACCATCAGAACCAACTCTATAGGAAGGACTTTGGACTCAACATTCCTAACCCTGACAAGATGATAGAGACACCCCTTAGAATCAACTTTTGAGCTTTAATACAAGAGATAAACCTACCCTTGACCACCACATCATGACTCTCTCACTCAAGGATGGGTTCATTTGGGAATTGCAATTTGACCCTATGGGTTCTCTAATCAATAGAGGCATAGTAGAGGCATAATATACATGCAACCAATCCATCCAAAGAATGACATCAAAACCCACCATATCCAACTTAACAAGATCACAAGGCAATATTTTATGCAAGATACAAATGGAACAATTTCTATAGACCTTTCTAGCAACAACAACTGTAGCAATAGGCATAGATACCTCATAAGACTCACACAACAATTGGGGCTCAACATGAAACATTTTGGCAAGAAAAGGAGTAACAAAAGAAAGAGTGGCACCTGGGTCTAACAATGTATACATATCAAAATCAAAGACTTTTAACATACCAGAGATGACATCAGGAAACTTATCAACCCCTTATCTTCCCTGGAATGCATAGAACCTATTATTCGTCGGGGCACCTACTTGTGACCTCCTCTCTCCAAAGTAATGGCATTTACGCCTTGACGTTGTGGGAAAATCTTTACCCTTGTTTTGATTTTGAGGATAATCAACCTCTTGTGACCCACTCCCCATAACTATAGCAAATATTAGTATCCATCAAACATGGGCCATCATGGCCTCTACTACATCTTGGGCACATAGGTTAGGCACCACACCACCACCTCCTTGGGTCCTTAGGTAGTCCTTAGCAAATCTTCCACTAGAACTTAAGAAGACCCTTGGCCTTGGTGAAACTGGCCACCCTTGGGACCTTGAAACTTACCATTAAAACAGGCCCTCTTGGCCTCACCACTTCTCCTCTTTCTCAAATTCTCCCCCTCCAATTATAGCATAAGTCATTAGGTGGGACAAGTCCACATCATTAATCAACATAGTGGCCCAACACTCCTTATTTACTAAATCGAATATACCCATCATGAAATTGTTCATCTTAGACCTCTGGTCGACAACCAAGTGTGGAACATATTTAGAGAGTTGGTTAAACTTAAGGGAATACTCCTTTACTCTCATCGATCCTTGCTTAAAATTCATAAACTCCATCATCGGCCTCCATAAGCTAAACAGGGAAGAACCAGTTGAGTAAAGGTGCCTTAAACTTCTCCATAAGAATGATATGGTTGATCACTTTCTCTAGGTTCCATTGAGTACGAGATAACACACTGAGTATGTAAGGCAACAAATACTATATATGAAAATACAACTCAAATAAAACTATGCACTGGTATAGGATAAAAGACCACCTTTAGTTATACTTTGGGATCAAGTACTTTATGTTCTTTTTGTTGCTTTACCTCTACTATATAATCCGTTCATATCATGTACTGTAAATGACCAGCTGATCAGTGGTATAACTGTATCGGGATCGCCCTTGGCTAGGTTCTTCCTTAACCGCTCGGGCTACCACCCGCAATAAGATTCTTTCCTGGCTAGGTGATTCTTCCACCTTTCGGGATATCGAGATCGTCCCTATCTAGGTTATTCCTTTATCCCTCGGGCTACCACCTATGATAGGATCATCCCTAGCTAGGTGATTCTTTCACCCCTCGGGCTACCACCCATCAATAAACAATATGCTTATCTTTCAATTACCTTTGAGATGATTCTTTTGGTGGTCATAATATTGGAGATTTAGGACTGTATATACAATATATGCCATGTAGATAATCATAAAATACAATATGGCAATGGAGATAGTATGTTACATTAATAATGCAATGTGTATGAAATGAAACAACTCGTGAACATTACTTAGCAACAAGAGTTCATGTAACTTAGTATCCAAGTATGGATGTAGATTCAAAGGTGATTATGTATGCAATCATATGACCTTGTAA